>JAUMHN010099587.1:0-25092 GCA_032360265.1 Heliamphora ciliata
TAATTATTGATTTGTGTATATTTAATATTCGTTATTTTGATTCATTAGAGGGTGCGATCTTATATGGGTCTATATTTCTAGTGAGTTGGATAACGATGTTATTTATATAAAAAATATTAATTATTGACGGAATCTATCTCCGGAAAGATCGGGATTGATGATACCTCCTTAAGGATGCTTGTAAGTTTTGACCGGACCAAACTCTGCAAGTGGATTTAATTATCTGGCGGTCAAATAAGTTATGCGAAAGGGTTTAAGGAATATCAAGATGCTGATTAAATTAAATTGTCAGTAATTAAATTTAATTGGCAGGTATCGAAAATCTTAACGTGGAGAGATGTCGTAAGCATTTAATAATAGGAGCTCAATGCAAGAAGGTCTTGAGATTATGGGTCAGAGTGCAATTATAGGGTTACCCACATAAAAAACTAGGATGCTCGCTTAGTATCAACCCAAGGTCTAAATTACCAAAACTAGAGTGCTAGTGACGAACTTGTGATGCCCAACAGTATTCATAAATAACAAATCTTTCTTTGAAACACCAGGTACACACCGAGGGTGCTCAAAGGGAATATATCCCAAAATAGTTACAAAAATGGCTACCAGTGAAGCCCTAGACTATGAGCCGAGAAAAGAATAATTTCAATATAACCCAACCTAATTTGAAAGATACGAAAGGATTTCGATAACCCAAGATGAAATGTAGGAATGCTCATGATGTGCAATATGTTTCTTGTGTGCAATTAATCATAGCATGACATATATATGATATGGCATATCGTACAACTTGCTAAAGGATAAAATACAAGCATGCGAAGCATAATCATAATTTATGTGACAAAGAATTGAACCATTGGCATGAGTTCATTTCATCAAAAGTATCAATTTCATACACTAATTACTCACCAACTTCATATAAGGTTCACATACTCAAGTTCCATAATTAACACGCCACTCGTACACTTAGCCAATTTTAGGTAATTGTTTAATTGCTAGTTTTAAAATTGCGACAGTGTTTTGAAGTACTTAGACGTAGATTTAATTTTTGATATTTTAACACCATTTAGATAAAAATATTCCCTACAAATGTTATGTTTATCACTAAGGTCAGATGTAACACCCCGGTCCGGACCCTAGTAGTAACCACCTAAATTGTAACGACCCGACCCAGATCCTAGTTGTAACACCCCGGACTGGAACTACTCACAGAACGATCAAAGCCCAAATCCTAGTATTAGCAATGGATAGATAATGAGAACCTAGGTCGCTACATAAATAAAGAAAACCCTAATTAACCCGAAAATCCAAAGTAACACGAAACCCTAATTATGACCCGAAAACCCTAAAAGAGACCAAATACTCAGAGGCAAAACCCTAACACTTAGAAAAGTCTCAGAATAGCTTAAATTAAGTAAATAACATAAAATATTAAATTAAAAATTAAAAAATTCCCATAACTAAGGTAAAATGACCATTTTGCCCATAGTACAGCAAAAAGTCCTAAAAATCTAAAATTTGATACATGGACATCCAAAATCAGATATTTATACAAAATTAATTAATAAAATATAAAATAGCAACAAAAATGACCAAAATGCCCTTGCATGGCCAACCACCTAGAAAATTGTGCCTAAAAAGATACTTTTTGCCTTTTTAAGCTTAACAATGAGAAAAAGCTGTATACGTTAAGCATTATTTTGATCCAATACTTTTCATACAAGTAAAATATATAATGATATAACAATATAGCTCAACAAAAGCAAACAAATAATTATTTAAAGTCTCTACACACTAAATAAGTCAAAACTCCAATTCCAGTTAAACTAACTTAATTTAACTTAAAAGCCTACACTTATTTGTTTAATTGCTATCAAAATTATCATAAATCATGGAAAGACTAAATTAATTATAAATACAATAATATAATAGGTTTTAGTAGATTTAGGTGCATAAAATTAATATTTTATGTAATTAAATACACAAAAATGCACTAAAATACATTTTTAAACCCTAAATAAATGAAAATTCAGTTTTATCTACCCCAAAACGGATATGGTCGAATTCCCCACCTGCCCAAATCAGATTTTTAAGTTCTCAATAAACTCCACCTCCCATGCAACCAATGAGAGTTTAAATAATTTCAATTTTTAAATTCATATAGTATTTATTCTTCATTTCAAATTATTCTATAAACTGAGACACAATTCCTCTCACTTCTCCTCCATATGTTCGGCCATAAGAGAATGAGAGAGATAGGCTCCAAAAAAATTATCTAAGTGTCCTAGGAGAAGAAGGAGAAGAAGGAGAGAAGAAGAAAGAAAGAAGGAAGAAGGAGGAACCAATGAGAAGTCATTAGAGCCAAGTCCATATCTCCTTCACCGATTTGAGCTTCCAACAAGGTAAGCAACTCCCTTAAACCTTTTGATGTTCTCTCCCAAGATACCCCTCAATCCATCTCTATAATAAACCCTAACAAAATAAAAAAAAGAATGAGTCAAAAAGGCGTCGTAGGCGTGATTTAGGAACTGTTTATGTATGAGTAAGCTTGTATGTATTTGTATGTGTGTATCTTTGAGTTTTATGGCCTAAACATGTTCTGAACGTTTGTTTTATGTGATCTTGTAGCATGCATGCAAAGAAAATATGTCAAAAATGTACACAACATAAGCTAAGCAGCCAAAACCCTAAGTAGACTAACTTTCTGCCACCTATTTTAAATAATCGTAAGTAAATGTAGAAAAATGGTATTAAAGTAATTTTTATGTCCAGACCTAGATATTTGAGTTAGATTTCATACAAAATTGGTTTGAAGTTATTTCATTGGGCAGAACTCCAGATATCTCATTTTTTCTAAAGAGTATCAAATCTTGACCACTCTGAGTTGCTGACCTAAAACGCTTAAGGTAGAATGAGAACCGAGCTTAGGTCAAAATAGAAAACTTGTAGGGGACATATTTATCTTTCTGGCCACCAAATATGATCCAAATATATGAAGCCTTGATGGATCACAACATTTCTCAAAGTCTCTGTTAAGGTTCAGTGACTGACAAATCTCTCCGTCACACCTTTTTGTGAGACTTAAAACCTAATTGTTTTGAAACCTAATACAAAAGTGGTAAACATGAACTTTTTAGCTAACATATTAAACTAGTTACTGAACAAGAATCAGTCTAAAATAACCTCGGATGATACCCGAAAGATTTTAAATATTCTCTGTTAAAAACATACTATGCAAACCCTTTTTAGGCTGATTGAACCCTCTTTATAAATTGTCCAAAATATCAAACTTTTTACAAAAAACATGCCTTAGCTCAAAATATGAAACTTGTAGGGGATATGTTAAGATAGAACCCCACCAAAAATCAGAGCCATAGCCCCTGAATGGATGCCCCCAAACAGTATCGAACAGATGCTCAATTCCTATGTAATTCTCTATAAACTACTGAACCGTTTTTACTAAAATAAAATAAATAATCTTTTTACTTTAGGAACTGACCTTGGTGTTAAATATGAAATTTATAGAAAATAATTTTATCTAATTGGTGTTAAAATTTTAGAAACTAAATCAATGTCTAAGTGCTTCGAAACACTGTCATAACGTTAAAACTAGCAATTAAAACTTGAACCTAAAATTGGCTAAGTGTTTGAATGGTGTGTTGCTTATGAGACTTGAGTGTGTGAATTTTATATGAACTTTGTAAGTAACTACCGTATAAAAATGATGTTTTTATTATGACGAACTCATGTCGATGGTTCGAATCTATGTTGCTTAAATTGTGGTCATACTTCATATGCTTGTACTTAATGCTTTATCAAGTTGTACCATGTGCCCTATCATGTTTATACGCTATGCCATGATATATTGCACACAAGAAACATGTTGCACACCATGAACATTCACATGTTGCATCTTGAATTATCAGAATCCTTTCGTATCTTTCAAATTGGGTTGGGTGATATGAAGATCGTAATACTATGGTTATGGGTCTAGGACGTCCCTGGTTGCCTGTTTTGAAATGAAATTAGAGGTTTTGATTATAAAAAGGAGGTTTAGGCACCATGGGTTCGTCACTAGCTTTAATTTAGACTTTAGGTTGACACGTAATGAGTATCCTTGTTCTTAAGGTGGGACTGATCGACCTGGAATAAGGATGGGTAAAATTAGATAAAGGTCGGCTCCCACGCCATTGCCATTGAGTAAAACAGTTGTGGGATAAAGCTCGGCAATGAAAATTTGCTATTCGCAATGAGGCGTGGATAAGTTTGGTGATCAAGAGCCATCAAGTCTACTCTGTAATTCATGGCGTGGAATTCATGATACTATTCTGAAAGTAATTGGGGATTGGGGATCTGCATTGCATTCATTTGCATCACACGCTCATTTTTTTGTTTTTATATATATGTTCATCCTATTGAAAATGATAAATAGCGTGTAACTTCGCGTTGAGTGTTATACGATATGTATTGTGGAATATCTTGTCGCGAGTTTGTTTGACGGTTTAGGAAATTTACTTCTGGGCTCCGGCTCATGGCATTTATGCCACAGGTGATGAAGAGGGACCCTTTGAGGAAGGTGGGTTCATTGAGGGGGAAGAATTTGTAGAAGTGGGATAGCGGCAGGAGCAGGTCGACCCCAACAAGGTAGTTTGATGATGTAGGACGTCTCATTTTGATCTTCTGTTCAAGTTTTCCACGGACATGATGTAACTTTTGTTAAGTTTTCTGGATGACTGTACTTATTAAGTATTTTGGATAATCTCTGAACCGTTAATGATGTAATAGTTATCTTATGTATTTATGAACATTCGGCTAGAATATGTTCCTTATTTATAGTTACATATGTCCTGACATGCCCGGGGAACAGGGTGTCATAGTTGGTATCAAAGCCTAGGTTTAGTGAACCATCAGGCCTTGGGAAATGGGAGATCGCGAGTTCTGTAGCGTAGAAAACTCTGTAGAGTGTTTGTATTATTATTTTATCATGTATAATTTTAACAACTTAAAATCTTTACCTTAGGATTTTTTCTATCTTTCTTTCTTTGGATGGCGTCCGGCGCAGAACCTGCCGGGGAACAGTGGGTAGCATTGGAACCAGAGGACTCAGACTTGGAGGAAGGACCTGCCGAAGAGCAAGACCTGACAGACGTATTTTTGTTAGCGTGGATGTTTCCGGATGAGTGGCCAGCTCAGGGAGAAGATGAGGTTGAGGAAGTAGGTGTGAATGAAGAACCTGATGTGGTAGGGGATGAAGTAGACTTCGAAGTAGATGATGAAGAGGGACTTGAGGACGACGACGAGAATGAGGAGCAAGCCATCGTCGTCTTTTATAATCCGCTAGAGGCGCCTCCACCAGAGCCAGAAGATGATGAAGCAACGGATGTAGTAATCTACTGGAGCCGCTAAGACTACCGCAAAGACTACTGTATCGGAGAGCGAGTGTATGCGAGGGTGTTCCCCTAAAGGACGTGGAAGTGGAAAAAGTCTGAGTCTTTTCCGAGATACATGGGTCTGCTAAGAGTATTGGAGAGATGTGATGAAACCACCTACCGTCTGAAGGTACTGTCGAGATTCCAAAGGCCATTAGGGGACAAGATGGACGCAAAGTGGATGCAGACATAGAAACCAAGAGATAGGAGAGGAATCATCAACCTGGGCAACCCGATAATCGACTTTAATGAACCAAAAACGTACCTGGAGATACCAATTGCCATTATCAATAGGACACATATGGGGTCGGAGGGCTTCTAGCATGTGGAAGTGCAGTGGCGCTGCTACGGCATCTATGAAGCAACTTGGGAACGCGAGACAACTGTTCGCCACTTTTATCCGCGTTTGTTCGTTTAGGCTTTAGTACGCTAGGCAGTGTGCTTTTCTTTTTGTTTGAAGGTTGTGTGTGTGTGCTATGTGAACTTTTTAAGAACCTTGTACCAGTTAGGTGTTTGAATGAAATGCAAGTGTTCGTTCTTAAATTCATTATAAATTATCTCGAATTCATAAGCTATTTCATAATCTCAAACTAAAATCTACAATATCCCAAAAAAAATGGAGACAATTAAGAATGGAAACAACTCCCTAATCTCGACACTCTCTTAGATAGTTAATAGACGATCAGACCACTAATAAGTTGACTAACCCTTAGATGATAAGGCACTAGGAGTAGCTTAAGTTCTGAGGAAAATACCGTTAAAATCCCGCAACTTCACCCTTGTGAGTTTTTTTTCCCAAAACCCTTGTATCAACTTCCATACCGGTTAGAATTCTTTGCTTATCTTTCCTTCTAATACCACCGGTCCTCAACAATGCTACCTAGTAACATTCGTAGGTAATCCTTTACCACAATTCATTTCCTGACTTTAATACTATGTTTGACTGAAGAAATTTTGTGAACTCTTGAAATCCTAACCTGGGGAGTTGACTTGGATGCTTGAATTGAAATACGTTAGGCCGACGTAATTTCAGGGCAAATATCCATTTTGGCTACCCATTGCTTAGACATACCTTTTTCAAGGTCTAATACTGCACATATTGACTACGAGAGCATCCTCTTTGTAATATTCATTAATTGCTAATCTTTTGACCTCTCAACCTGAGTCAATGATGATTGCTTTAGCCATAACCCCATGCCTTTGAACCGTTTGGGAATTCATTCTAAGATGTTCTAACCCCAGCGGCATTTCGTGCTTGTACCATTCGAAATCCTCAGCTGAATGCTTATCTAGTCACTACCTTATAGTCACCTTCTTTGAAACCGATAAAAATTGAGCTGACCATCCTTATTGAACTTTACGTATGTTTTTGCCCGGTAATCTTCAAAACCCTGCCCCATAGATCTGTGAGTGACTACGACGAACGTCAGGATAGTACATTATTAGGCTCCAATGCTTTCATGGAAGATTAGGATAATGCACGGAACACTTCTTAACACCTCTTCGAATCGCGAGGTAACCTTTCCTCAACATTACGACTCAAAGTATCGTCAATGTCTCTGTTTAATGAAGTTTTGAAGTATGAGACCCTCGACTGCAGGAATGGTTAAATAAGGGTTTACTCAACTAATTACACCCTTTCAAAGGACCCGACAAGTAGAACTATGCCATCAACAATCTATAGTTAGAAACAACAGCTTCACATTAAGGGACTCATGACATCACTATGTGATAAAGTTTAGACTTTCCCAGACTAGTTCACAGTGGACCGGTAAATCCAACAAATCGGGAAGCAAAAGATTTATACAAACAGTAGGAAAGTGAAAAACAAGTGACACGCCTCAAGTTTAGGATAACCTTAGTATGCAAATAAGGAAAGAGTATCCGTACACATCCTTAGTCACGTCAGCTTTTCTCACCAAAATGATAGTGTCCAAATCCGGCCATCCCCACCTTAAATGGAGAATTTCTGACAACGTTATGGGCATCAAAAATCGGATTAAGAATTAACCCCCAAACAAAAATAGAACACATGACTCGATAATTGCCTGACCGTATCTTTATCACATTCATTTTACACTGGAATGACCAACTACCGAAGAGAAACGATCTAGTCAATGGAAGAGGCATCCAAACCCTACATACCAATACATGAAGGAACCACGACAAAAGCTAAGAGAAATGGTACGACACTTGGAAAGACTGGAATAGGAACGAGAGCATGTGACTACGGACTTCGTTACCAGGATCGTTACAGGAGCACAACAACATTTAAGTCATTGTGGGTCGCCTCAAGAAACGACAACATTTAGGTTATGATGGATTCCTTCACCAAGATCACTCATTTTCTATTGGTTAAACCTCATGGCACATCGGTAGCTACAAGCAAAGAATATGTCCAAGAGATTTTACACCAACTTAGGTTCTCTTCTATACCTAAATAAGACCAGCATCTCGCCTGGATAGTCTAAACACCCGGTTCTGAACCATCAAAAGTATGTTAAAGGTATGAATAAGAGAAATTAAAGGAAGCTCTTAGCTTCGGTCCAAACCTGTTTACAACAACAACCTCCCAACTAGATTTTACAACCATATGAAGTTTTATGTGTGAACATCACTGCGAGATTATCAATATACAGAATAGAAGTAAAAAGGAATTGATTGGTTGGAATAAATCCCTGCTAGAACTGAAATACAATAACAAAAATTTATATATAACCCAGGATAGTAGCCTTGCGTTAACAATCTATGGTAAAGAACTATAGGATTCTATTGGATAAGACTTTTTATGCTAGTAAACCGATTGAGTGTCATGCTTTCACCTCATAAAGTAGAACCAACATTAATGAATAGTTTAGTGACCCCTTTTCCTTTTCTCTTTTTTAGAAATGGCAGAACACACGCAAAACCATGGGTGTTCATTGAAAGTAGACAAAACTAAAAAGGAAGTGGAAGTCCCGAGCCTAGCACAAATTTTGCAAGATCTAACAACCAACTTGGATCGATCACAAGGGAGGGTACCCCAGGAAGGATCACGGTACTTATCTGACCTAAGGGTACAGAATATCCCAGCACCTGAGAGGAAGAATATTTCTCGAACAACTGAGGTTTGGATCAAGGCCACAAAATAACAAAAACCAACTGTAAGAAATTGTTATAGGTGCAACCAGCCAGAACATAAAATGATGCACTGCCCGATGAGGATTGGAGAAGGCAATCAAGGAGGACCACTACGAAATAACAAGAAGATCACACGCTCGAAACCTTATCGTCAAGATGACCAACTAGAACAACTAGGAAAAGGGGCACCAAAATTAAAAATATGTTATCGATTCCATAGGATCGGACATAAAAGATCGGAGTGCCCACTACAAGGAAAACTGAACTACAACCACCATTAACCAAAACAGAGTTGCGGAGATCAAACAAATTTGTTACAACAAGGAACAAGTGGTGTGAAAAAGGTGGTGCAACCTGACCAACCAGAGAGCGATGAGGGAAGTGTTCGCCATTCACAAGAGACAAACTCAACAATCTGTTTCAATTGCAGTAAGTTTGGACATAAAAAGTTTGAATGCCCGCTACCAAGGGAAAGAAACTACAACATTCGTAAAAAGGGAACGAGCAGTTCGGGAAAGATGATACAACTCGACCAACAAGAGAACCGATGGACAAAAGACTCGCCTGCACAAGGGAAAAAGGGGTATTCATTGATGATCGGAGGTACACCCGAATCCACAAACTCTAAGATATACATTAGTTAGACTTGTTGCATTATCTTAGGAAAGGGTACGCTTGAAGGACAAAGACTCTTAGGTTAGCACTAGTCAAACAATTCTTGCACCACAAGTATACTACATGATCATTGAAAATTTTGTAGTAGTCGGTTTAAGAGATTAGTAAGGTTACACAACCGTTTTTCCCCAAATGTTGAACGTATTAACCCAACCTCATCCACGCCCCCAATAACGTACAACTCAAGGACATAACTTCGAAGAAAAGAGATAAAAGTAATCAGCCACAACCTTTCGTATGAAATTTCGAGGATGAAATTTATTTAAGGGAGGGTAGATTGTAACACCCCGATCCGGACCGCAGTAGTAAGTACCTAGATTGTAACGACCCGACCTGGATCCTAGTTGTAACTGCCCGGACTGTAACTACTCGCGAAACGTTCTAAGCCCAAATCCTAGTATTAGCGACAGATAGATAATGAGAACCTAGGTCGCTACATAAACAAGAAAAACCCTAATTAGCCCGAAAATCCAAAGTAAGTCGAAACCCTAATTATGACCTGGAAACCCTAAAAGAGACCAAATACTGAGAGGCAAAGCCCTAACACTTAGAAAAGTCTTGGAACAGCTTAAATTAAGTAAATATCATAAAATATTAAATTAAAAATCAATAAATTCCCATAACTAAGGTGAATGAGTAAACATTGTATGTATTTGCATGTGTGTATCTTTGATTTTTATGGCCTAAACATATTCTGGACTTTTGGTTTATGTAAGCTTGCAACATGCATGCAAAGAAAATATGTCAAAAATGTACACAACATAAGCTAAGAAACAAAAACCCTAAGTAGACAGATTTTTCGGACTTAGTCAATTTCTGTCACCTAATTTAAATAATCATAACTAAATGTAGAAAAATGGTCTTAAAGTGATTTTTGTCTCCAGGCCTAGATGTTTGAGGTATTTTTCATAGAAAATTAGTTTGAAGTGATTTTGTTTGGTAGAACTCCAGATAAATTATTTTTTCTAAAGAGTGTCAGATCTTGACCACTCTAAGTTTCAGACCTAAAAACCTTAAGCTAGAATGAGAACCGAGCTTAGGTCAAAACACAAAACTTATAGAGAACATATTTATATTTCTGTCCACGAAAGATGAGCCAAATATATGAAGTCTTGATGGGTCACAACACTTCTCAAAGTCTCTATTAAGGTTTAATGACTCACAGACCTCTCTGTCACACCTTTTTGTGAGACTTAAAACCTAATTGTTTTGAAGCTAAATACAAAAGTGGCAAACATGAACTTTGTAGCTAACATATTAAAATAGTTACTGAGCAAAAATCAGTCCAAAATACCCTCGGATGTAAACCAAAAGGTTTTAAATATTCTCTGTTAAAAACACACTCTGCAGACCTTTTTTAGGATGATTGAACCCTCTTTATAAATTAGCCAAAATCTCAAACTGTTTACAAATAACATTCCTTAGCTCAAAACATGAAACTTATAGGGGACATCTTAAACTAGAACCCCACCAAAAATCAGAGTATATCCCTTGAATTGATGCCCCAAAGAAGTAGCCAACAGAGGCTCAATTCCTATGTATTTCTTTGTAAACTGCTGAACCGTTTGTACTAAAATAAAATAAATGGCCTTTTTACTTTAGGAACTGACCTTGGTCATAAATATGAAAGTCATAGAAAATATTTTTATCTAATTGGTGTTAAAATTTCAGAAACTAAAGCAATGTCTAAGTGCTTCGAAACACTGTAATAACCTTAAAACTAGCAATTAAAACTTTAACCTAAAATTGGCTAAGTATTTAAAGGATGTGTTGCTTACGAGACTTGAGTGTGTGAACCTTATATGAACTTTGTAAGTAACTTGCATATAAAAATGATGTTTTTAATAAGACAAACTCATGCCGATGGTTCGAATCTATGTTGCTTAAATTGTGGTCATGCTTCATATGCTTGTACTTAATGCTTTTTCTAGTTGTACCATGTGCCCTACCAATTTTATATGCCATGCCATGATAAATTGCACACAAGAAACATGTTGCACACCATGAACATTCACATGTTGCATCTTGAATTATCGGAGTCCTTTCGTATCTTTCAAATTGGGTTGGGTGATATGAAGATCGTAATACTGTGGTTGTGGGCCTAGGACGTCCCTGGTTGCCATGTTTTGAAATGAAATTGGAGGTTTTGCTTTTCAAAAGGAGGTTTAGGCACCATGGGTTCATCACTAGCTTTAATTTAGACTTTGGGTTGACACCTAATGAGTATCCTTGTTCTTAAGGTGGGACTGGTCGACCTGGAATAAGGATGGATAAAATTAGATAAAGGTCGGTCCCCACGCCGTTGCCATTGAGTAAAACAGTTGTGGCATAAACCTCGGCAATGAAAATTTACTATTCGCAACAAGGTGAGGATAAGTTTGGTGATCAAGAGCTATCAAGTCTACTCTATAATTCCCGACGTAGAATTCATGATACTATTCTGAAAGTACTTGTGGATTGGGCATCTGCATTGTATTAATTTGCATCACACGCTCATTCTTTTGTTCTTATATATATATTCATCCTGTTGAAAATGATAAATAGCATGTAACTTCACGTTAGGTGCTATACGATATGTATTATGGAATATCTTGTCGCGAGTTTGTTAGACAGTTTAGGAAATTTTCTTCTGGGCTCCGGCCCAAGGCATTTATGCCACAGGTGACGAAGAGGGACCCTTTAAGGAAAGTAGGTTCATTGAGGGGGAAGAATTTGCAGAAGAGGGAGAGCGGCAGAAGCAGGTCGACCCCAACGACGCAGTTTGAAGACGTAGGACGTCTCTTTTTGATCTTCTGTTCATGTTTACCATGGACATGATGCAACTTTTGTTATGTTTTCTGGATGATTGTACTTATTAAGTATTTTGAACAATCTCTGAACCGTTAATGATGTAATAGTTATCTTATGTATTTATGAACATTTGGCTAGAAAATGTTCCTTATTTATAGTTACATATGTCCTGACATGCCCGGTGAACGGGGTGTCACATCAGATCCCAAGGCACGGGGGTCATTTATTTTGTTTAAGTAAAAACCGTTCAGCATTTTACAGAGAAAAACACAGTAATTGGGCCTCTGTTGGCCATAATTTTGGGAATTTAATTCAAGGGCTATAGGTCTGTTTTTTGGTGAGGTGTTAGTTTAAGGTGTCCCCTACAAGTTTCATGTTTTGTGCTAGGGCAGGTTGTTTGGAACAAGTTTGAGATTTTGGCCAATTTATAGAAAGGGTTTAGTTAGCCCAAAAAGGGTCTGCAGAATGTGTTTTTAACAGAGAATGTTCAAAACCTTTGGGGTATCATCCGAGGGTGTTTTGGGCTGATTTTTGCTCAGTACTTAGATTAATATGTTAGCTGCATTTTTCATGTTTACCACCTTCAAATTTGGCTTCTAAAAATTTAGGTTTTTATTCTCACAAAAATATGTGACAAAGAGGTCTGTTAGTCACTGAATCTCAACAGTGACTTTGGGAAGGGCTTTGTCTTATCAAGACTTCATAGTTTTGGCTCATTTTTAGTGGCCAGAAATATAAATATGTCCTATACAAGTTTTATGTCTTGACCCAAGCTCGGTTCTCACTCTAACTTAGAATTTTTAGGTCTGCAACTTAGAGTGGTCAACATCTAACACTCTTTAGAAAAAATGACATATCTGGAGTTCTACCCAACGAAATCACTTCAAACTAGGAAAGTGCGTGGGTCGGTTCGGGTCGGGTTTTGGCACCACCGGTTGACCAAACCGAAAAAGTCGGGTGATACATTTTGCAAACCATTATCACCCGCCCATGGTTTTAAAACCGTCCGAAATAGTAGTTTGGGTTGGTTCGGTCGGGTTGGCGGGTTCGACATTGCTGAAAACACTAAACTCTGAACAAGTAAATAAAGTCAATTTCACCATCACCATTCTAATAACAGTAATGAAAAATTTAAATTTATCATTTTTCTCTATTGAACTGTTACTATCAACCACAACAATTAATCAAAAATCAAATGGTATTGAACTAATGAACTGTTACTATCAAAAACAATAGTATTGAACTATTACTATCAACCAAACCAACAACAATTAACCAAAATCAAATTGTATTTAATTGTTACAACTCACAAGTTCTCCATAACCAATAGTATTAAACTATTAAGATCAACCAACAACAATCAACCAAAAATGAAATGGTCTGTGAATGAATTATGGAACTTGAAAGTTGAAACCAAAAATCAAATGGCCCAGTGATAGTTCAAAAATAAACCCTAACGCTAGTCTGTGATAGTTCAAAAATGGCCTAGTGATAGTTCAAATGGCCTGTGAATGAATTAACTCATAATACTAGTTTGCTGTGATGCTATCAACAAAAATAAACCATATAAAAAACTCCGAGATTGCTGGCTTTCTACTGTCAGCCTGTCATGATACTGCACTTCTTTTGCTGCAGAAACTAGAGTAAAAAAGTTAAGTTTTAGATTTTTTGTATCCCGAGCAATTTAATTCTGTTTAAGTACAAAAGTAATATAATCATTACAAAAAGAAATTCAATATCTAGAGAAAAAAAATAGGAGAATAGGAATGCAAGAGTTGCTTTTACCAATTCATTGTCGAGGATCTCGAGATTCCCCTTCATCCGATAAAGTTAACAACAAAATGAAAAATACATCAAAACTATTAATAAAATTAATGCTCAAATCTATCAAAACTGAAAATTACCTCCTTCATATGATTCAAATTGCTCAATTGTATCCATAGCTTTGTATAGAGAAATAGGAACATTGCTCAAGAGCCAATTTTGTGTGCATACAAGAATCTCTACCATTGTTGAAGATAAAGAACTACGAAATGGATTAAGTATCCATCCTCCTGTACTAAATGCCGACTCAGATGTGACTGTACAAACAGGAATAGCCAACACATCACCTGCTACTTGTGATAGCACTCGATACTTAACTGAATTGTTCTTCCACCATCCTAATACATCAATTTTTTCATCCTTTGATCCTTCACAAAAATCTGTTAGATATTTATAAACCTCAGAATTGCACATATTCGAATATTGCTCCTCCATATATGAATTAAATTGAGAGGTTATGAGCATATGCGTGTCATCACAGTCTTCATCAATATTCATCTCTGACACTTCACAAACAGTAGGCACCACCACACTCTTTGAATCAAGTTTATCATAGCAATCAAAGAAACGAGTTAAGCAGTCCTTTACTTTATCTACCATTTCATTAACCACATCCCCCACAAATATTTGTGCAAAACAAAACTTAAGATAATTCAACTTCTTTCTTGGATCAAGAACCACTGCAACATACACAAGGAGATTTATTTTATCTCTACTCCCCTAATACTTCTCAAGTTTTTCTTTCATACTTTTGCTATTGAAGCCAAAAGTAGATATTCCTTCTTAATTAGTTGCTGAATTTCGCTTTGAATCACATACATGTCATCAAAGAAACAATTAGAAGTGACATAAAGAGAACCCAAAAACCTCTTGGTTGCATTGTAGAAAAGTTTTAGAAATTTGACAAACATTCTACAATTATTCCAATCCCTTTCAGTTGGCTTCTTCTTTGTGCCACTTCCCTCTTTCCCTCCTTCACTAACTTCAACATCCTTAAAACAAGACTTGAAATAAGTGACCTCATCCTCCAACCATTCGAAGCTTTTTCAAAATTTTCAGCAACCTCAAGCATTTGATAGGTGGAGTTCCACCTAGTAGGTACATCAAGGCATAAAAATTTCTTGGACTCAATTTTTTCTTTCTCAACACATTTCTTAAAAGTCTCAAGCCTATTAGGAGAAGATCTCACATATTTAACAACCTCACGTATACAAGCAATAGATGAATCAAGTTCTTGCAAACCATCACCCACAATAAGATTGAGGATGTGTGCACAACAACGCATATGTAAAAATTCATGCTCTAAAATGGTCCCCTTCCAATCCTTTGTTTTCTTCTTTAAGTACTTGATGGTAGTGTTATTGGAACTCGCATTGTCTACCGTTAAGGTAAAAATACTTTCAATATTCCATTCAAGCAAGCATGATTCAATTTTTTTTGCCAATTGTTTCTCCCTTATGATCTTCAACTTGACAAAAGTTTAGAATTCTTTTTTGAAGCTTCATATTATCATCAACAAAATGAGCCGTAAGACACATATAGCTTAAGTTTTGAGTTGATGTCCATGTGTCTGTGGTAAGGGAAATCCTACGGCCTGTCAAGACTTTCCTTAACTTATCCTTTTCATTATTGAAGATTTTGGCAACATCTCTAGGAATAGTCCAACGAGATGGAATAGTTTTAAACTTTGGTTGCATAATGTTGTAAAACTTTTGAAAACCAATTCCCTCCACAATCCTCATGGGCAATTCATCCATAATAATCATCTCTGTAAGTCCATTTCTAGCAGCCTCTATACTAAAACTCCTTACAATTAGATCAAAACCCTCTTCTCCATCTCTTTTAGGTTCCAAATTCAAAGTTTGTTGTCTTGACACCTTATCTCTATAAGGGTATTTACTACAGTTATTTATATGGTTCAACAGATTACTTGTGTCGTGATACTTTAAATGCGCCAAATACTCCTTTTTACAATACTTATAGAGAGCTTTAGCAACACTAACATCTTCTTCAGCCTTGATTTTGTCAAAATGATCCCAAACAGGAGATGGTTTTCTTGCAGTACCTTTTTCATGCACCTTGGTTATGGATGGTGCTGAACGCTTTTTGCCTTGACCAGTAGCTTCGACAGTACTCACAGTAGCATTCTGAGCAGGTTGAGAAGTAACTTGGGCATCATTACTAGAAGGATCCATGATCTACAAAGCACAAACAAATATACATAAAATTAGAATGACATAAAATTAACTGGAACAAAGTAAATCGAAGACAAACATCGAAGGTCAAACAAGACAGGAAAAACAAGATTCAAGAAGTAAATCGAACACCGAGGGTCTGAAACACGTGACTACATGAGACTTGAGTCGTGAGAGTTGGGATTAGCCGATTAGGATTCGGCGTTCCACTTCCCAGTCGCACTTCACACTTCGATGTTTGAGAGAAAGAGAGAGAGTCGAAGGCGCTGTAGAGAGAGAGAGAGTCGGAGGCGCTGCTTAGGGTTAGGAATTTAGAGTCGTGGGTGAACTGTGAGGCACCGTGTGATTGGGAATTTAGGATTAACTGATTTAAGGAATAGGGTAAGTAAAGTGTGAGACTGTTAAGACTTAAGAGCCTAAGAGAGCAAGAGGCATTTGTATTCGGTATTTCGCATATGCATATTCGGGTCGGGTTGTTGCAATTTTTGGAGCATCTCCCGATTTCGACCCGTAACCCGATTTAATTACAATTTTTTCATCCGTTTTCAATCCAATCCAAATATCTATTTGACTGTTTAGCAAAAAGTCCGGTCGGGTTGGGCAGGTTATCGATTTTTTACTGTCCCCTACTTCAAACCAATTTTGTATGAAAGATAACTAAAAAATCTAGGTCTGGACACAAAAATCACTTTAAGATCATTTTTCTACAATTAGTTATGATGTTTTAAAGTTAGTGACAGAAAGTAGGTAAGCCCAGAAAATTAGGTTACCTATGGTTTTAGTTGCTTAGCTCATGCGGTGTCCATTTTTATTGTGTTTTCTTTGCATGCATGTTATAGGCTCACATAAACCAAAACTCCAGAACATGCTTTGCATGCATGTTATAGGCTCACATAAACCAAAACTCCAGAACATGTTTAGGCCATAAAACTAAAAAATAAACACATGCAAACACATGAAAAGCTTATTCATACATAAACAGCCCATAAACTACTCCTACAACACCTTTTTGAGTTATTCTTTATTTTATTCTTTCAGGATTGATTATAGAGATGGATTGAAGGCTATCTTATGGAAGAATATCAGAGGGTTTTAGAGAATTTACTTACTTGTTTTGATGCTCTAAAGGTTGAGGAAGGGTGAGACTTGGCTTTGTAGCTCACACCTTGAACCTTCCTAGCTTCTCCTTCCTTCTTCCTTCTTTCTTCTCTCCTTCTTCTCTTGAGAACACTTAGAATATTTTTCTAAACTCTCTCTCTCACTATGTTTGCACGAAAATGAGGAGGAGAATGAGGGATATAGGGCCTTATTTATAGAAATTTTGGTAATATAATTAATAATTAAGGTGTAAGTATTTTTTTAATTTTTTAAAACTTTGATTGGTTGCATGGGAGGTGGGAATGCTTTTGAGACTTACACAAATCAGATATTGCAGCTAGGGATTTCGTCTAGGGGCTGTTTGGGGTAGACAAAAAGCTATTTTGTATTAATTTAGGGTTTAAATTGTATTTTGGTACCATTTTGTGCAAGAAAATGCATAAAATATTAATTTTATGTATCTTTTTGGTATCTTAACCTACTAAAACCTATTATATTAACGTGTTTATAATTAATTTAGTCTTCTCATGAATTAGCATAATTTTTGTAGCAATTAATTAAATAGGTGTGGGATTTTAAGTCAATTTAAGCTAGTTTGACAAGAATTAATTTTTTAACTTATTTATTGTGTAGAGACTTTAAATAATAATTTGTTTGCTTTTGTTAACCTATATTACTATATTATTATGTATATTACTTGTATAAAAAGACTTGAGTCATAATAATGCTTAATTTATACAATTTTTTCTCATTTTTATGCTTAAAAAGGAAAAAAAGTCACTTTCTGGACACAAACTCTAATATGGCCAGCCACTAAGGGCATTTTTGTAATTTTTTGATGTGATTTTGTCTTTTATTATTTAATTGTATTTAAATATCTGATTTAGGGTGTTCATGTATCAAATTATGAATTTTTAAGACTTTTTTGCTATACTAGTGGCAAAATGGTTATTTTATCATAATTATGAGAATTTTTTATTTTTAATATAATATTTCATGTTAGTTACTTAATTTAGGATGTTAGGAGTCTTCTCGAAGTATTAGGATTTTGCCTCTGAGCATTTGATCTCTTTAGGATTTTCGAATCGAATTAGGGTTTTTAGGCTAAGTTAGGGTTACCATCTTTCTAGCGACCTAAGATCTTGTCAACTAACCATCGCTAATGCTAGGATTTGGGTTCGATCACTACACTTGTCGTTATAAACTGGGTTGCTACAACTAGGGTCTGTACCGAGGTGTTATAAACTATCCCCCTTAAATAAATTTTGTCCTCAAAATTTCGTACCATACTTCATCATGTGAATGGTTGGGGATGATTTACTAGCATTGTGTCTTCTCGTCTTGACTTTCTTACTTCCGTGGTGCTGCCCTATAGCTTCTATTAATAGAATCGCTTTTCCTCCGGAGTACCTAACCTTGGGTCTCTATTGAGCTCTCCTCAAAATTGCGTCCTTGTATTAACACATAACTTGTGGTAACTCGGTTGTTGCTAGGGCATTTGTATCGCCAAGCATGTAAGCTGATCTTACATTAAAGTTACTTGATTTATACACCTTCGTGTTACTCGGTGTCAGGGTTTCATGTCATTTTTCTTGAATTCGTACAATAGTGTCATTCTCTACTAGTGCCCATATCTTCTCCTATTGGCAATCTATGATAGTGTGATGTCGAGAGAGCTAGTCTATTTCGAGAATCGCATCGTATTTGTTGAAATTCCTGATTCGCAGGTCGAATATCATAAGGGTGTTGGTACTCTCAACATGCACGCTCTATAAATAAAGTTTACTTGCGTGTGATATTCTAAGGGTGTATCGACGCTTAGAGTTTGATCTAACACTTTGAGTTCTATGAACAGAAATTGACTACATGCCAAAGATATGAAAAAAATGGGATGCTCCAGAATCAAACAACACTTTCACTAAGGTATTGAGTAGCACGAACATACCTTGCACAACTTGGGTTCCTTCTACTTCGTCCCTTTGTAGAGCAAAGATGCATCCTCCCTAGGGCCTCTTGTTTTTGTTAAGAGGTGGCCTTCCCCTCCTATTTCGTTGGTTAGTTGCTAGTCGGGCGACCTGAACTGGCTGCGGGTACTTTGGTGGCTGGTTCTGGGGTTGCCTCCACTGCTAGGAGTGGTTCTTCAGATTCCTATGTCCTAGGCGTGGGTACTCAGACCTCTTATGTCCTGGTTGGTGACATTTAATGCAGACTATAAATTTGGTAGAGGAGTCCCTTGGCTGCTCTTGTCTATTCTCCTATTGATATGGCTTCCTTGGAACAAACACTCGATTGCCTTTTACTACTCCTCCAGAGCTGGTGTTTCCTTTCTTCTAGTTCTAAATCCTTCTAGAGTCAGTTAAATCTGTTTCCACCAATAGGGCTTCTTGTACTACTTGAGTGTAAGTCGAAAGCTGTAAGCAGATGACTCTAGTTCGGATAGAGGGTTTTAGGCCCCACTCAATCTTTCGTGCCCTTGATTCTTCGTCTGGTATGACGGTTGTGGCGAATTAGCTTAGCTCTTCGAAGCAGTTAACATACCGGGTTAGTGACATAGATCCTTGTTTTAACTCCAAAAATTCTCTGACTTGTCCCTGTCGGAAGGGAGTTAGGAAGAACTTTTCCAAAAATATTTTTTCAAACTGATTCCATGTCAGATCTGCCACATCTTGGGTGTTGTCTATCATAGACCACCAGTAGTCGGCTTCTCTTTCCCGTAGGTGTGCTGCTAACTTGAACGGCATTAGTTTGCACTCCCATGGAGTTAAATAATTTCTTAACAGCTCTCAACCATTCTTCGGCTACTCTCGGTTCAGCTCCTCCCTTTAATGTAGGGTCGTTGTTTTCTGAGTTCTAACAGAAACCACACCCTATCTTAGATGTGAGGACGGTTAATGATGGTGGTAAGCTCATGCCAGACCTGGGTTAACCCTAGCGCTTCTTTATTTACATGTCCATCTTCTGGCGGTTGATGGTTAGGTCGTTTACCCGCCATCTAAATAAAGAGGGAAGGTGTTGTGGCTGGTGAGTTTTCTTTTTAAGGTCTTAATTATTTTTTAGTTTTAGGATCTCGTGGAGTTAATTTAAGAATTATTCATGTGTATTTCTTATCATTCGAGTTCGAGTACAAACAGCGATTACAAAGTGCGAGGCACATAACACATAGGGGCTCAATCAGAAAAGGTATGGATAAAACTATCGGATTTTAACCACGTAGTTCCACGTTACTTCCAAGTTCTGTAGCATTTCCATTGTACTTCCACGTGCCACACTCCTGCGAGTCGCATGTGAGCTTTATCGGTGATAGCAATAGGAACTTTCTTGTAGTCTCCGTTACAGATGTTGTATGAGCCCTTACTTAGCAGTTCTTGTAGTCGAGGTTATTGATCTTCAGAACATGTTAAGTGCGAACGCTGGCTGACATTCTGTGCCTTAACTCCATGTAGAGATCTGCTTTGTGACTCGATGATGTGCCAAGTGGTTCTTTTAAGGATGTGCACGGCCCTAGTTTCTCGTGAAAGCGCTAAACTCTAATAAATTTCTCATCGATCTAGGTCTTAGGGGAGGCTACCTGGGCAGCGAGTGGTCAAACGTTTAGCCGACAATTTCGACTGCATGATACGTAGCTGGGGTTTAGAATGGCTTAGGGAAGGTGAACAAATCCTTTACTGAGATTCAATGGAAGATTCCCAAATGGTTCAAAACATAAGTCGGATGAGGTCAAATGGTCACGGTTAAGACAGTCAACGTTGACACAAATTGAATGGTTATTTGGGGTTCAAATGTAGGTGAAGCAAGAGGAGGACAATGAATAATACCTAAACAAATGTCCTTGGAACTAACCCAGTACGATTTGATTATGATAAAAGAGATGTTAAGCAATGGGTAGCCAAACTAGATAAGTGCACTGAAGTTACGTCGGTCTAACGTACTTCAATTCAAGTATCCAAGTCTACTCCCTTGGTAAGGATTTCAAGGGTGTACAAAAGAATTTACAAGATCACTACAACAGATTATGGTTTCAGAATCGAGAGAAGATGAACGATAGCAAAGATTTTATCAATGCCAAATGGTCGAAATGGGTAATTAACAAAGAATTGACATCAAGTTCTATAGAAGACGAGTTAGTTCAAGGAGGCTGACTTCAATCAGAGGAGAATCAAATGCAAATATCGGTCATCATTGAGGCATGAAAATTTGAGGATAAAGGTATTTTCTAGGATTAAATTTCTAATAGGATTATCAAGAAGACCTGGGTGCATAACGGTTATTGACGAACGATACTTAACGGTATTGTTAAGTACTGAGGATATAAGTAGGAATGACACACAAAGTACTTCAGATAGGTATAAAGTTTAATAGAAAGACTTGGGGTAAACAAGAAAAGAACTTGTAAGGATGGAGTTGCGGGGTTCTAACAGTGTCTCTCAAGGTAATATCTAAAACTTCTCCTAGTGCGTACTCCCTTCTACCCCCCATAAAATGAAATAACTTGTCACATGAATCTCCGATCTTTGATCTCGATGCTTTTACTCGTCCTTCACATATAGATTCCTTATAGCTTCTAATCCCAATGACGTACTAACACGACTTGCTATAAGACTTAGATGCAGCAAATTTTAGTTTTTATAATGTATAAATGATAACTATAATTAATACAACGCACCCTACATAGCTTCCACGCAACAGAACGCATGGTTTCTCATAACCAAAGGCCTGAAGGTTCACTAAACCTAGACTCTGATACAAACTGTGACGCTCTGTCCTCCAGGTACGTTGGGACATACATAAGTATAGGTAAGGAAATATTCTAGCCATTCATTAATATTTAAATATCATAAATAGTACATCATTAAGAGTTTGAAACTGATTAAAAGTACAAAACGATTACAGTTTCTCCAACGGATTGAACAAAAATTTACAATACGCTCGTGGAAACCGAATAAAAAGAAGAAAAGGTAAAATCTCAATTCTTCAGCTAGCATTGTCGGCATCCACTGGCTCCTACCACTCACTCTATTCTTCAATTCCATCTTCTTCGGGGGCGACTTTCTCAAAGAACTCATCACACTCACCTGTGGTACGAATACCATGAGCCAAAGCCCCAAAGAAAATTTCCTTAACCGTCTAACAAACTCATAAAGAAATATCCTCCAATACATATCGTATAATACCCAATATAATTTAAGGTTAAAGAGACAAACAATTTAACTTTTTCAGATGAATGCAATGCAGATGCCCAACCCGATTTGTATCCAGAAATAAAAATAGGAGATCCACTTTAGGACTTATTTCTATTACTTGTATGGACATATTACCATTATTGCCGCCTTAAGGACTTAATGTCATCGCCGTGATGAGACTTGTTGTCATTGCCGCCTCAGGGACTTATTGTCATCGTCGTGATGGCACTTTATATTATTGCCACCTCAGCGACTTATTGTCAATGCCGTGATGGGACTTTATATTATTGTCACCTCAGGGACTTATTGTCATCGCCGTAATGGATAATTATATTATTGCCACCTCAGGGACTTATTGTCAATGCCGTGATGGAACTTTATATTATTGCCACCTTAGAGACTTATTGTCAATACCATGATGGGACTTTATATTATTGCCACCTTAAGGAATTATTGTTAATGCCGGGATGGTACTTTATAGGGCTAGCCACATTAAAAACTAGGATGCTCACTTAGTATCAACTCAAGGTCGAAATTACCAAAACTAGAGTGCTAGTGATGAACCCGTGGTGCCCAATAGTATTCATAAATAACAAATCATTCTTTGAAACACCAGGGACGCACCCAGGGTGCTCAGAGGGAATATATTCCAAAATAGTTACAAAAATGGCTACCAGGGATGCCCTAGACTAGGAGCTGAGAATAGAATAATTTCAATATAACCTAACCCAATTTGAAAGATAGGAAATAACTTCGATAACCCAAGATGAAATCTAGGAATTCTCATGATGTGCAATATGTTTCTCATGTGCAATTAATCATAGCATGGCATATATTTGATATGGCATATTGTACAACTTGCTAAAGCATCATCAAGTACAAGCATGCGAAGCATAATCATAATTTATGTGACATAGAATCGAACCATTGGCATGAGTTCATTTCATCAAAAGTATCAATTTCATAGACTAATTACTCACCAACTTCATATAAGGTTCACATACTCATGTTCCATAATTAACACACCACTCGTACACTTAGCCAATTTTAGGTAATTGTTTAATTGCTAGTTTTAAAATTGCGACAGCATTTTGAAGTACTTAGACGTAGATTTAACTTTTCATATTTTAACACCAATTATATAAAAATATTTTCTACAACTTTCATGTTTATCACTAAGGTCAGATCCTAAGGCACATGAGTCATTTATTTTATTTAAATAAAAACTGTTCAGCATTTTACAGAGAAAAACATATTAATTGGGCCTCTGTTGGCCATAATTTTGGGGCATCAATTCAAGGGCTATAGGTCTGAGGTTTTGTGAGGTTATAGTTTAAGGTGTTCCCTACAAATTTTATGTTTTGTGCTAGGGCAAGTTGTTTGGAAAAAGTTTGAGATTTTGGCCGTTTTATAAAAAGGGTTCAGTCAGCCTAAAAAGGGTCTACAGAATGTGTTTTTAACAAGGAATGCTCAAAAGCTTTGGAGTATCATCCGAGGGTATTTTAGGCTGATTTCTGCTCGATACTTAGTTTAATATGTTAGCAACATTAGTTATGTTTACCACATTTAGATTTGGCTCACAAAAATGTGTGACAGAGAGATCTGTCAGTCACTGAATCTCAATAGTGACTTTGGGAAGGGCTCTGATCTACCAAGCCTACATATTTGTGGCTCAGGTTTTGTGGATAGAAATATAAATATGTCCTTTACAAGTTTTATGTTTTGACCCAAGCTTGGTTCTCACTGTAACTTAGGGTTTTTAGGTTTGGAACTCAGAGTGATCAAGATCTAACACTCTTTAGAACAAATGACATATCTGGAGTTCTACCCAACGTAATCACTTCAAACAAATTTTCAATGAAAGATAACTCAGAAATCTAGGTCTGGACACAAAAATCACTTTAAGCTCATTTTTTGACAATTAGTTATGATGTTTTAAAGTTCATGGTAGAAAGTAGGTAAGCCTAGAAAATTAGGTTACCTAGGATTTTAGTTGCTTAGCTCATGCGGTGTCCATTTTTATTGTGTTTTCTTTGCATGCATGTTATAAGCTCACATAAAACAAAACTCCAGAACATGTGTAGGCCATAAAGCTAAAAAATAAACACATGAAAACACATGCAAAGCTTGTTCATACATAAACAGCCCATAAACTACTCCTACGACGCCTTTTTGAGTTATTCTTTGTTTTATTCTTTCAGGATTGATTATAGAG
The DNA here is from genome assembly GCA_032360265.1 of Heliamphora ciliata. Classification (NCBI taxonomy): domain Eukaryota; kingdom Viridiplantae; phylum Streptophyta; class Magnoliopsida; order Ericales; family Sarraceniaceae; genus Heliamphora; species Heliamphora ciliata. The sequence goes on from JAUMHN010099587.1 coordinate 24,524, forward strand.
ATGGATTGAAGGCTATCTTATGTGAAAATATTAGAGGGTTTTAGAGAATCTACTTACTTGTTTTGATGCTCTAAATGTAACACCCCGCTCCTACAAGGCACCAAACCTGTACAAGGGGATGTGATCCCTCCGGAAACCGGCAGCTAAAGAGAAAGACAAGGGATAAAGATATTAAGAGACCAAACAAGAACTTCTAAGGAACCACAACACCTTAATGTCAAAAGAGGTGTGCATAAGTCACTAAGGATTCGCCATCCCAAAGGCATACATTACTTCTAAAACATGAAAAACCTCCAGGGTCTTATACATAAAGCTCTGCCAAAACTAAAAACTAAAGAAAAGAAAACTGAACCAAAACTACTCAACGACACCTGTGGTGGACCAACTCCTAGCCGTTCCTAGTATCTGCAACCACAGAGGTTACAGGAGAGTGCACTTAGCATTAACATGAACAGAAAAGATAGTTACTTAGTTAAGGATAACTGAAAACTCTTTCTAAAAATAGTTCATCACATTTTTCACGAAAATATAGAAATTGATGCATTTGCTTGAACATGAAAATATCACAG
>JAUMHN010099694.1:0-25077 GCA_032360265.1 Heliamphora ciliata
CATTTTGATTACAAAATCTGACAAATGAACGTCAAGACAGCTTTCTTTAATGGAAGTCTTGACGAATGTATCTATATAATATAACCAGACGAATTCATTGGAAAGGGCCAAGAACACATGTTGTGTAAGCTTAAGAGATCAATTTATGGACTTATTCTAGCATCGAGGTCTTGAAACAATCGGTTTGATCAAGCCATTAAGTCTTATGATTTTGATGAAAATCCGGATGAGTCCTGTGTGTACAAGAAGCGTGACGGAAGCGTGACGGAAGCGTTACGGAAGCGTTGTGATCTTCTTTGTACTTTATGTAGACGATATTTTGCTCATTGAAAATGATGTGGGGGCATTATCTACGGTTAAAGTATGGTTATCTGGACAGTTCGATATGAAAGACTTGGGAGAAGCCAGCCACATCCTTGGGATCAAGCTTGTGCGAGATCGAAAACAAAGGATGTTGGGCTTATCAAAAGCAAAATATATCGATGATATCCTTGCTCATTTTAGCATGTAGGATTCCAAGAAAGGGGTTTCTCCTTTTCAGGCATGGAATCACTCTATCCAAGGATCAGTGTCCGAAGACACCTGATGAGATAGAGAAGTTGAAGGCATCCTTATGCTTCGGCAGTAGGAAGCCTCATGTATGCTATGCTTTGCACTAGACCCGACATCTTTTTTACCGTTCTCATGGTTAGCAGATATCAGTTTAATCCAAGGCAGGAGTATTGGACTGTGGTAAAGAATATAATCAAGTACCGAAAAAGTACTAAGGATTATATGTTTGTTTACCAGGCAAACAGTCTAGTACCTTTGGGGTATACAGACTCAGATTTTTAGTCAGACATAAAACTTGCATCAGGAAAGAACCTTGCAGATCCTTTACAAAGAGCTTACCGGCTAAGACTTTTGATAGTTATGTAGAGGGTATGGGAGTCAGATGTATAGCAGCATGATTTTGAGTATAAGTGGTAGATTATTAAGGTTGGTATACTGAAAATCATATTTTTTGTATTTATTTTTATTTTAATAACATTAATTTTTTATTTTATGAGAATCTTTATGAGCAATGTATGTATATCATTTCTTAATGTTATGCATGGATGCCCGATAATCTGTATAGTATTTAATCTGGTGTGTAAAGTACGGCTTCCAGATAGAAGATTAGATTTTAGGTTCTTGTAGAATATAAGTTTTATGTTCACAGTTTAGATAAAAATGAATATACTATCGGTATGACTGTAGCACAGAGTTTCAGTAGACCTGCCATGGTTACGAGGAATAGAAAATAGCGTCGTCTATTGTTTCGACTCTTTGTGCTAATATACTTTGTGTGTATTAAATGGGACATTTGGAGTAATTAATTTTATTATGATTATATAAATTAATTCACACCTCCAATTATTATGAATAGTGCTTATTCTCTTAATCCTAAAATAATTATTGATTTGCATATATTTAATATTTGTTATTTTGATTCATTAGAGGGTGCGATCTTCTATGGGTCTATATTTCTGGCGAGTTGAATAGCGGTATTATTTATATGGCAACTATTAATTATTGACGGAATTCACGTCCTGAAAAATTAAGATTGACGATACTCCCTTAAGAAAGCTTATAAGTTTTGACCGGATCAAACCCTTCAGGTGGATTTAATTATTTGGCGGTCAAATAAGTTAAGTGAAAAGGCTTAAGGAATATTAAGATGCCGATTAAATTAAATTATCAGTAATTAAATTTAATTGGCGAGTATAAAAAATCTTAATTTGGGGAGAAATGGTAAGCATTTAATAGCAGGAACTCAATGCAAGAAGGTCTTGAGATTATGGGTCAGAATGCAATTATAGTTCTTTAGTGGTGTGAACTGTAATTCAGTGGTTTATGAAAATTGTAGAAACCGCTGCGTGTTTCCATAATTGCAGAAATCGCTGGTAGGTATTTGTGTTCCACTGGAAGTCTTACTCATAATTACTCCCCAAGTCCCTGCTGTAGCCCTATATATATGCGGGTAGGCTGAACCAGTTTGAGATTGATTTAACATATTTTGTCTTTCAAGACGAATGATATCTGGGTTCTACCGGTATGAGTTCTCGATAGTCCGTAGCCCACACTACGTTCGAGGATCGCATAAGGGAATACAGTAGAAGATCGGATTGGAGCTTCAACATGGAATCAAATCGTAGTTGAAGAATCGATCGATAAAAGGTATTCTTCTAAATTAACTTTGGTTACACGGATTTTATTTTTATCGTTCGATGTCAAAAGTTTTATCTGGAGCTCGTTTCGGCGTTTGCCTCTCCAGTTAATTTTTTACCAAAAATCGTTTGCAAAAACAATGATCTTGATAGTTTTTTCCTCCAACACTTTCTTGCCCAGGCATGACTCGAAGTCATCTGGGACTTTTACTGCCTAGTTGAGCTAGGGCTTTCATCCTAGGCATGACTCGAAATCATCCGAGGCTTTTATTACCTAGCCGAGCTAGGGTTTTCTTGCCCAGGCATGACTCGAAGTCATCTGGGACTTTTATTGCCTAGCCGAGCTAGGGCTTTCCTGAGGTGTCTTAAGATTATACGCATGATCTTCTGAGAAAAGTTTCTTCATTCATTATCCAGAGAACAAATTTACAATTGGAGCTTCAATGATAAAACTTCCTTAAATTCTGTGCATTAAGGCCTCGGGATCTATTTTCCTTCCAAATCTTCAAGTCTGTATGCTTCCGTGCCTACAATCGATGTGACTTTGTACGGGCCCTTCCAGGTCGGACCCAATTTACCATCAAGGGGATCCTTTGTATTAAGGAGGACCTTCCTGAGCACCAGTTCCTCGACCTGGAAATTCCTATGATTAACTCGTTTGTTGTAAAACTTCAAAAGATGTTGGTGGTAGGCCACTAACTTGACCAGAGCTTGCTCCCTTCTTTCCTCGGCTAGGTCTAAGTCCCGAGCAATAGTGAGGCTGTTGTTCCCGGACTCGAAGGCTTCAGTTCTGACCCTACTTCCAGGGGAGTTACTGCTTCTAAGCCATAAGCTATTGCAAATGGCGTCTCTCCTGTTGAGCTTCTTGGAGTTGTCCGGTAGGTCCATGACACCGAGGAAAGCTCGTCCACCCATCTTCCTTTGGCTTTCTCTAACCTCCTTTTTAGTCCTGACAGGAGTGTCCTCTTCGAGATCTCTGCTTGGCCATTGCTTTGGGGAAACGAAGGCGTTGAGAACTAACTCTTTATTCCCAAGCCCGAATAGAACGTCTTGAACAAGTTGTTATCAAACTGCCTCCCATTATCTGCAACTATGGTATGTGGAATACCAAACCTGGTGATGATGTTCTTCCATATAAACTTCTTCGCGTCCATGTCTCTGATATTAGCTAAGGGCTCAGCCTCAACCCACTTGGAGAAATAGTTTGTTGCTACAATTAGGAACTTTTTATTGTTGGGCACCCTAGGCAAAGGGCCAACAATATCCAGTCCCCATTGTGCAAAAGGCTATGGGCTCGTGATCGGGCTGAGGTCCTTTGCAGGTTGCCTGTGCAGGGGTGCAAACTTCTGACACTGTTCTCACTTCTTTGAATAAACTTGGGTATCCTTCTGCATGTAGGGCCACCAATAGCCCCGGCTAATGGCTCTGTGCGCCATGGATCTTCCCCCGTATGACTTTCGCATATTCCTTCATGAAGCTCGAATAGAAAGTCCTGAACTTTGTTCGGGTGCACACACAATAGGTACGGTCCCGAGAAAGATCTCCTGTACAACTGACCTTTGGGAGATTACCAAAATCGTGCAGCCTTATGCCTAACCTTGTGTGCTTCCTTCTTGTCTCTGGGGAGTTGACTGTCGTCAAGAAATCTGATAATGGGATCCATCCAGCTCGGCTCCTGGCTATCTTCTATGATGAAGATTCACCGTGCTGCTGTTTCGATGCTCGACCTCTCTTGTTTCTGTACCTCAACCGCCATTTTTAGCCTGAGCTTGATTGGTGAGGCTAGGGTTGCCAGGGCGTCGGCATGAGAATTTTCTTCTCTACTGGTCTGCTCGATTTGTTCTTCCTCAAACCCCTTGACTAGCTCGAGTGCTATGGACAGGTAGGTGGCCATCCTATCATCTCTGGCGTTGTACTATCCGGTTAGTTAATTTACCACTACCTGGGAATCGCAAAAGACTTCCAACTTTCTAATGCCCAGAAGCTCGGCACTCCTGAGGCCGGCAAGCAGCGCTTCATATTCGGCTTCATTGCTGGAGGCTGGGAATCCCAATCTGATGGAGTGTTCTATCACGGATCCTTCTGGAGAGATGAGAACCACCCCTACTCCAGAGCCTTTTTGGTTTGAAGCGTCATCGGTATACAACTTCCACTTTTGCATTGCTGTTTTAGCTTTGGATTCCACACTTTCTTCTCCTGCGCAGTCATCCTTCCCCCTAGCTCAAACTCAAGCGTGGTTGGGTCCGAGCTGACCAACGATCCTGGCCGGGAGAATTCTACTACGAAGTCTGTGAGGACCTGTCCTTTGGTTGCCGTTCTTGGTCTACACTTAATATCATACTCCCTGAGCTCGACTCCCCATTTGGCGATTCTCCCCGAGAAGTTGGCCCTGCGCAGCAAAGCTTTGAGCGGGTGTCCAGTCAGGACTACGATTTTGTGCGCTCGGAAGTAATGTGCCTAGCTTTTGGGATGCCATGACCAAGGCAAGTGCCAGCTTTTCCAGGGGCAAGTATCTGGTCTCGGCACCGAGAAAGATGTGGCTGACATAGTAAATTGGGAGCTGCTTGGCCATGTCCAGCTTGAGTAGGATGGCACCAGTCGAATGTTCTGATACTGCAAGATACACGTATAGCTCTTCTCCGAACAATGACTTAGATAGAAGAGAAGCTGTGCTCAAGTACTCCTTCAATTTTTGAAGCGCCTGAGCGCACTCCTCCGCCTAGACAAAATTTTTGCCCTTCTTTAATAACTGAAAGAAAAGATAGCACTTATCTGATGATCGGCTGATGAATCTATTCAAAGTTGCTGCCATCCTTGTCAGCCGTTGTATCTCCCTCACTGTCTTTGGAGGTTATATGTTCTGTATTGCTGCTATTTAGTTAGGGTCGGCTTCGAACCCTCGCCTACTTATCAGGTGCCCCAAGAACTTTCCTGATTGCACCCCAAAGACACACTTCGACGCATTAAGCCTCAACTTATAAGCCTCTAATACCTCGAAAATGTTGGCCAGGTCGGTCAAATAGCTGTGCTGCTACTCGGTCTTGACCACCATATCATCTATGTAGACTTCGATGTTCCGACCTAGCACAGGTTGGAATATCTTAGTTACCAACCTCTGGTAGGTTGCCCCAGCGTTCTTTAGTCCGAATGGCATGACTTTGTAGTTGTACAACCCTCGCGGAGTGATGAAACTGGTCTTCTCCTGATTATTTGGGCTTAAGGCGATTTGGTGGTAACCTCTATAAGCATCCAAAAAGCTCATCGTTCCATGACCTGCTGCTGAGTCCACTAGTTGATCGATCTTGGGGAGTGGGAATGAATCTTTCGGATAAGCTTTGTTCAGGTTGGTGAAATCCACACAGACCATCCACTTCCCATTCTTCTTCTTGACAACCATAGTATTGGATAGCCACAGGGGGTACTGTACTTCTCTAATTGCTCCTGCCTCGAGAAACTTCCCTACTTCCTCTAGCACGGCCCCTGAGTGTTGAGTCGAGGACCTCCTCTCGTGTTGGACGACTGGTTTGTGCGTCGGATCCACACTCAGCTTGTGCTGCATCACCTCGGGATCGATGCCTGAAATTTCATTTGGCGTCCAAGTAAACACCTCCACGTTAGATCTGAGGAAGCTCACAAGATCGGTCTTTTCTTGCTCGGCCATGTTGGAGCCGAGAAAGAAGAAACAGTCTGGGTCGTTTTCATTCAGCATGACCTTCTTTAGTGACTTCACAACTTTCTCCGTTGGCACTTTTCCAACATCCTCCAAAAGTGGTTTGTCTTGCACTTCCATTACGCACATCTGCTCATCCTTGGACGGGCCTGCCTTTCCTCGAATAGCAGCCATGAAGCACTATTTGGCCGCGATTTGGTCCCCCTGACTGTCTCCACGCCCCTTGAGGTTGGGAACTTGAGGATTTGATGATATGCTGAGGGGATGGCTTTCAGCTGGTGAAGCCATGTCCTCCCCATTATTGCATTGCATGGAGAGGGCACATCCACTACTAAGAACTCAATATTCTTGACCTGGATTCCTGCCCTGATCGGCAGTGCGACCTGTCCCATAGGAAGGATGGGCTGACCATTGAACCCTACAAATGGGGTGTAACACTTCAGCAAATCTTCCTTTTATGTCCTAACTTGAAGAAAAGGTCGACGTACATTACCTCAGCCGAGCTTCCCTAATCGACCAAAATGCGCTTCACATCATACCTCCCAATCTGAAGGGTTATGACAAGTGTGTCGTTGTGCGGTTGTTCTACCCCCTCCATGTCGGCGTTCGTGAAGGTCAGGTCTCCCGCCGATTATTCACTGTTAAGGGTCTTCCTCTTGCTCGGACCATTATGCCTGAGCTGGGTCTGCATGACCTCTCGTCGATGTGCCAATTCTCGGCTTTTGCTCCTTGTCTCATTCGATGTCTTTGGCCTGGGGGTTGCATGTATGACGCTAATCACTCCTACTGGTTCCTCTGCTCCTCCCCCCTGTTCGGCATGAGCATGTTGCTCAGCTCGGGTTTTCTCCTTGTCAATATATTACCCGAGGTTCCCAGCCTTCACTTGTTCTTTTAAAAACCTCTTGAATTATCGGCAGCGGTCTATGAAATGTATGTGCTCTTTGTGGTAAGAGAAAAATTTCTTTTCATCTCGCTTGCTCGGATCGGTGAGCATCTTGGGTGGCCAGACAAACCACGGCTTGTCCTTGATCTGGTGAAGAAGCTTGTGAAGAGGCTCCTTGAACACAGTATTACCTACTTCGTAAACCTTGTTCGGCCTCTCGCGCTCCCTTTCTCTTTCGGGCTTCTTTTTGCCCTTCTTGCCTTCCTTCCTCTTTGCTCGGGCTTCTTTTGGTACTTCCTGGGTAGGTGCTTCGTCGCCCATGCCTCCCATATCCTCCTCGACCTTTGAGTACTGCTCAATCCGCAGCATTAGCTCGGTCATGCCCTGAGCAGGCCTCTTAGTCAGGGAATGCCTCAACTTATGGGCTTTGTCTAGTCCGAGCTTGAAGGAGGCCACAACAAGCTGTTCATTGCAATTGTCGAGCATAAGACCTTGGACTTTCGTTTTTAGCCTTCTTGAGGCCAAGAAGGGAATCGATCTCCCTGGGTTGTCTGTTATTGGTGATAAACCTGATCGTGAATAGTTTAGCTAACTGCTTCTAACTTCCAACTTACCCAGCTGCTTCTAACTTCCAACTGACCCAGCAGGGAGTTTATTGAACCAGCGTAAAGCCACCTCGCCCAAACTAAAAGGGAATATCCTGCACATCAAGGCATCGTTCCCATTCCAAAGGGCCATCATTTGTCTAAAATACCGGATGTGACCCATAGGGTCTGTCTTCCCATCGTAAAGATTGAAATTTGGGGTCTGAAACTTTCTGGGTGGATCAACTCCATCCATCTCCCTAGTAAATGGGGAGGCTGATATTTGCTCTAGTGCCCTCCGAGCCACGTCTTTGGCTAACCTCCTCGTAGTCGGCTGTAACCTCCCCTCGAGCTAGAGGTGCAGCCATTGCTTGAGCTCCTCTTTTTCATCTGTACGACTGAGCTCTTGGCCAGCCTGCCATTGCTGCTCTTGATGGCGTGCGGATGGTGTGTGAGTGTTGCTGAACATTTGGGTCTATCCTTGCCTCCTCCTTTTAGAGCCTGAGATGCGACTCCTTTCAGGGACCTCCTCGTGATGCTCATGTCGAGGATCCCTCCTTGCACTGCGGGTGGCCTGAGGCCGATCAAAATTCTCCTTTGCTCTTTGTTGGACCGCTCGTTGTCTGACTGAGCTCCCGACCAGCGTCGTCGGTTCATGCGAGCCCTCACCTCATGGAGCTCTCATTGGAGCCTGACTAGCTACTGATCTCTCCTGTTCAGCTCGTCTTGATACTTCTCTACCACTTGCTGCATCGTGTAACGTGGCAGGTAGTCCCCTTCAGATGGCATTATTTTGTGAGAGCTCCTTGCATGGGTTTGTTCTCTCCTTTGGTTGATCCTAGACCCACCAATGTAGACTTCAGAGGGCACAGGATGTCTCCTTCAATGGTGAGTTGCATGCGATGCCTCTGTGCGTGGTGCATGTTGCTTCCTCAGCTCTTCATAGATGTGGTTTCCCCGGCTAGCCATGGAGACATTCTTAGTATCTTCCCACAGACGCCGCCAAATTGTAGAGGATCTGGATTGGGATCTACTATTTTCGTCCAAACTGGCTGAACAGTCCGGGGTGGATTCCACGTGTGCTTACACAAGAAAGGGATGAGATGCCCGCCGGTGGAACCTCCGACGATCAAGCTAGGCAAGGATTTTAGAGAGAGAGAAAATCTTGAGAGAGTAATTTGGCAAAGTTTCTTCTAGTAAAAAGAGTGCTTACCTTTGCCTCTGAGAGTGTTGGCTATTTATAGGAAGAATTATATTTGACCCGCTTTTGGAGTCCAATTCAACCCGAGCAGGTCGGGTTGTACTCCCTCTCTCTAATCAATGCATAGCTGTCATTCTAATGGTGACTTATCATTGCCATCATTATATCTTTCTACAAATCCTTTTTGCCATGTCAAGCTGTCCATCGGTACTCAGACCAAGTTTAGGCTAAGTCAATCCTCTGGATACCCTAGCCCTAAAGTTGGTTCAACTACTATAGATCTCTTATCATTAGCTCCCTCTTCTGATATGCGTATCACGAGCATTGATTATCATGTATCAATCCCCGAGCTCCGCTTTAGGGGTCATTTAATACGTCCTGCTCGGACGTGATTGCCGAACACTCCTCCTGAGCTCGGGCCCGTGGCCGTGGCACTCATACCCATGGTCGTTCCATGATTTTGCTTGTCCCGAGATCCTACAAGTTTGGAGGCACTGTCCTCGCTTGCTCGGACAACTTCCTGATCTAGGAGGGGTATACCGAGGTAGCATCATGGGCAGGTGGTTGCTGCCCTGTACGACATCCCACGTGTGTGCCACGTTGTCCTAATCAGACTCTATCCTCCCTCAGATGGCAACAGAGCACAACTGAGATTAGTTTTGTAAAGACAGGTTGCAACTGTCGAAGCTTCTGTCGTCATTACTAGTTTCACAGTTGCTGCACCTGTGGGTCTCTGGGAAAGAGTATTCGTTGGGGATAGCCTGTAAAAGCGCAGGGTAATTTTTAGGCAAAAGCTCCTTCTTGCTCGGTAGCTCAGTGCACAATTTGTACACAGAAAGGTAGTCACATCCATTGCATTTGTAGTATACTGCGTCAGAGATTGGTTGTCGGCACCACCCGCAGCTAATTTCATTGCCAACGATTTGCTCTTTCTGGAGAGTCAATTGGTGAAAGTAGGCAGTTTCCTCTAATTCCTCCCATTTCTCTTCTCCATCGTCAGTTTCTCCCTCGTCCTTTTCTACAAAGTCCGATGGTTTGGTGCGATTGCACACCCACTCGTGAAAATCCATGCAGTGATTGCCTTGGCAGGCGGCGAGATATTGCACTGTGGTGGTGAGGTGGTTGTCCTTGACGTATTCAGTTGTGCTGACGATGAGCCTGGAGATACCATCCATGTCATCGTCTGTTGGCCCACCGTCGAGCTCCATCCAGTTCTCAAGGTCTTCCCATTTTGATGGCTTGTACCGGCAACACGTGTCTTCAATTTGACATCGCCATTCCAACCACTGCCGCCATTCATACCTGTGATTGGGAAAATAATAATAGTTTGTAATTGAAGATGTGTATTATTTGGCTTGGAGTCTTCAACGATATATGGATCAATGAATGTCTTCAAGATTAGGTTAATTCATGCCTTTTAAAGGAAATGATTAATTCTTTGTCTCCAAATCACTATGTCCGTATATTGTAATACCCTCCTAATCTAAGAATCTCGAGTTATGACATATGAGTAGTTCGAGCTAGACAGTTCAGCATCCGTTCGAAATTAGCTCTTTTTATATATATATTTTTTGATTTTTTTCTTCATATTTTTAGATTTGTCTTGTAAAAATCAGAAAAGAAAAAAGAAAAAAATTAAAGTTAACCACTTCAAGACTTTTTTCATCTCTATTGAAGAAAAATTTAGATCAAAAATAAAAAAGTAAATGAGAAAAAAAGTCTGCCCAAACATAAGTGAAGGGGGGTGAATTGAGTTCACCCGGATTTGATGAGTCTGGACTTGGCTTTTTCGGCTTTGGCCCAGACGAGCCGGTCTGGTAGTGAGAGTTTGGCCCAAGGGGCCGAACCGTTTGCGATAAAGCCGCGCTATAAGAGACCGAAAGACGATTGGGTCGCTGGATGTGTCCAAAATACCGGATTGATAGCATTTAATGTGAGTTAACCTGAACCGTACGACCAGTAAATGAGACATAACAAGTTTCGTACAGCATTTAATGAGATTTGTCTGAAGGTTTCTCGCCATTGAGTGTGCTTTGGGTGAGGCGAATTGCACTGTGTGAGGAGCTCGGTCCCAAGAACTAGCCAAGGCAGTAGCATTTATGATGATAAGACCATTTTTGTCACGCCCCAAACTATGGGTCACGAGAAAGCTCACGAACAACCGCTAAAATCGTCCAACACAAACAGGTGAAGACTATAAAGCCCAAACGAAGCTAAAACCTTTGTAAAACGTACTACCGAGGGTTTATTTAATTTAAAAGAGTAGCCCCAAAAGACTACGATTTCGGCCCCTCAAGCCAAGTCTTTAAAAATAAAATACATGTTTTGGGATAAGAAAATCTTTTCGTTTTAAAAGAAGCTTAGGTCGTTCCAAAATCGCCCTCGAAGCACAAGAGTTTGAATGAAGTATAAACTATTTGAAAATCCCATTTGTAAACCGTTGAACCCAACAACGAAAAATGTAGTAAGAAACAACGAAAAACAACAATCAACCCATGGTTCTCTCGAAAGCATAAAACATGGATATATCTGCCATAAGAAAAACATACGACTTACAACATGTTACATCCAAACATGAGACATATACAAAAGGTATAAACTACCTATCAAGACAAAACAGAAGTCTTGTCAACAGCCACCTCCAGGCACCCCAAGGTCAACCTACAGAACCACGTTCACCTAAAAAAGGTTTTTACAACAAAATCTCACACCGTGAGCCAAAACCCAATAGAAACAGACTATAAAACTGTAAAGCAGGTTATGCAATCAGAAGCATAAAGACTCAACCACAAGAGTCTAAAAGATTTTTCATCCTGAAAATCACAAGTTTTCCATCAGACTAACACGAGCCTCAAAATGGTTTTACTTCATAAAAATTCACGTTTTCATCCTTAAAATCATGAATTGCCAATAGTGAAAATATCGTTCCACAGTTAAGGAAAAACAGTAACTAAAAACCTGATTTTCCATCTGGATCACACAATCGAGAACAAAACGTTCTTTTCCCACTCGGAACACATAACCGAGAACAAAATATTATTTTTTCACTTGGAACACACAACCGAGGAAAATAAAGAAAATGAATCCTATGTACCGACTCTGCCACACACATGGATAAAGGCAACAATTATAGACTCCTGCCTATTACTCTAAAACCACTCAAGACCTGCTAAGTAATGGAAAGTTCTATATGAAGTCACAACAATGTATCCACTTAGTTTACAGGTTCACAACCCGAGGGTACTAAGCACCCACCACCTCGTTTACGAGGATTAACCCAAGGGACCTACTCTGTGCACATTTTTGGACTTCCACCGAGGAGCAATTGCGGCCCAACTCAACACATACTGTCACGATACATCTATAGAAATTATTTAAAAACTAGCCGTATCTCGACTACGAAAAATCCGTAAAATAGTTACACATCAACATGTATAAAAAGAGATCCATCATCCATCAACATGGAGATCTACTAGCAAGTAAAAACATACTTCCATCAAAATGTTTTAAAAGTTGAGACTCAACCCTAAGGGTTAGCTCCAAACTTCTAAAAACATGTTTTTAAGATTTTCACAAATCTCCGTTTTCAAAATCACCTTTTTGAAAATAACAGATATCCACACATCCGAATCATGTAATAAACCAAGAAAAGCATCAAAACATGCTTTTTATCCAACAACATGGTTTAAACATGAAAACAACATTTAAAGCATTTTCTAACAGGTGAAAAGGCATATGATTACACGTAGCACCCTTTAACAACAATAGAGTCTAGGATCCTACCTCGGTGAGCCAAATGCTCGATGTCTCGAAAACCAAACTTTGACGAAATGGGATTCTGTCCGAATGAATGCGAAGCCCCCGGTACCAACATCAAGGATCTGCTGTTAGATCGCTGAAAACTGAGCTCTAGACCCATCAAAATCTAGAGAGAAGGCAGAGGTTTCGTGAGAGAGAAACTAGATCTAAAATGAAAATATCCCAAAAGATACCAGATGTCTGATATTTATAGAGAAAGGAAAAAATTCACGGTTCAGTCGATTGGATGCCCAATCCAGTCGACTGGATGAGGCTACTAGAAACACAAAAAATGCCTTGTCGACATAGTTCAGTTGACTGAATCTTCAGTTTAATCGACTGGATCCACTTCCTAGTCGACTGACTCACTTAGTCCAGTCGACTGGACCGTTGGGAAATGCCAGAATAGTTTTTAAAATCTTAAACTGAACTCATGCGTTATTCCAACACCGTTAACACTTAAATTATTCCAAAAATGAAATAGGTCAGGGTCTTACAACTCTCCCCCTCTTAAAGGAATTTCATCCCTGAAATTTAACTCAGAAACTCAAGCCAAACACCAACCCGCAACCATTAACAACCTCTAATGCAACCCCAACGATACTGCACAACAGCAGAAAAGCCCTAGCAACTGAAACCCCAAAACTGCCGTCACAAAACTGATTCTAAGAATACAACGGTCATCATGCAAGGTAAACACAACTTGAAGATTCGATCTCCACATACTTTCCCACACTGGCAAGTCCTACTGACATCACTGTCATCTATGGGACATCCCTAGAACGTCGCATTGAGATCTAACTCACACCGTCAAATCTCGAAACATAACTCTCACCGAACACAAGTCATCCCAGTGACAAACGCATCACATGAGACCAATCCATCATGGAACCTGATCCAAAACACTCTCTATTCCAAGACATAGAGATCACCATCTCGTTTTCACTGCCACATATCTGTATCTAGCGGTCTCCTCACACGCTTTCAGCGCGGTGCTTCTCAGAGAGGAAGAGAAGCAGCAAATGCCGATCTATTATGTTGGCCATACTCTTACCGGATCAGAAATAAGATATCTGCCACTGGAAAAGTTAGCCTATGCACTGGTCATTTCATCACAAAAACTGTAGCACTACTTCCAGGCACATGCTATTATCGTACTTACCAAATACCCATTGAAGACTGTGTTCTCCAAGGCCGACCTAATAGGAAGGATGACTAAATAGGCCGTCAAGCTGGGGGAGCATGACTTGTGCTTCAGACCCAAAACTGCCGTCAAGGCCCAATTACTGGCCGACTTCGTGGCAGAATTTTCCTGGAATACCCTGGGAACAGAAGAAGAGGAAGTAGACGAGCTCATCCTTCTGCCGTGTTCTGGGGGTCTTTGGAAATTACATGTTGATGGGGCGTCCAACAACAAAGGATCGGGGGTGGGGACAGTCCTCACCTCTCCAGATGGCACAATATTGGAGCAGGCTTTAAGACTCGGCTTCAATGCTTCGAACAATGAGGCCGAGTATGAGGACTACTAACCAAGCATGATGATAAGATATTATGAGACCATAATATTGTGTAAAGAATCTAACAACATTAATAGGTGTAGTTAATGGATTATCACGAACTTACTCTATAATTTCACTAGTAACCAAACTCAAACTCATCTTCTTACTTTTAGAAGTACGAAACGTCCCTGTAGACACCCCAATTTGACCCTGCATTATCTTAGGTTGATCTGGGTGTTTCCGTTGATGAAATCAAGTGGAATGGTGTTTCTAAATGATCCTCGGGGAATGATCTAAACTCAGTATCCTAGCCAAATGATCAAATCCTTCAAACCAGTGGAACCCACTGTGTCCAAACCTTGAACCGCCAAGTTTGAACTGTGGGACTGCCAACTTTGATTGTGGCGACCACCAAAAGAAACCCTTGAAAGCTAAACTTTTGAGGCTACCTCCAACTCTAGAATGGTGACCGCCAACTCTAAAAACCCTGACGTGTCTTAAAACGTGCCAGCACCTCATTGGTTGATGAACTCTATAAATACCGTATCTCTGGTACGATTCTGAGAGGATAACTCTGATATCGAAACTCTGACGGGTCAAAAAGCGAGAGAATTCTAATACCGATACTTTGCTGAAGTACTAAGAGGACGACCGTTGATACCCGGCCAGATTCTTGGCTCACCAACCCACAAGAAATGGAGAATTTCCCGAGGATTGGATTGTTGATCACTACTCCCGAACTTGAGAATTCACCCAGATAGTAGCGATTCATATACTTCGTTTAGATCCCCAGTTCTTCTTTCCCCACTTCCTCTCTTCTGGGGTGACTGGGTTAGCTTTGATACCTTATTCCTCATACCTAATTCATGTTTCTTACGTAATTAATTCAATTATCTCATTTTGTTTGATTAGATCGTTAAGCATGTTTAGATTAGTTAAGTTTAGTTAAAATCATGTCATAGAAACCAACTTTAGTTTTACTTTGTCCATATTGCACATTAACACTTAGCACGTTGTTACTCTTGAATTCATCAAAATAGTGTCAACATGTCTGGCAATTACGATTTACAATGTCGTGATTGTCACATTTGGTGCGCTTACATTCACACGGTCGTAATCGTTAATATTTCGCTCGTATATTAAATTTTTCTAGTTAAATAGAGACTATTACATTTCTATGTGATAGTTGTTACCTTCATAGTTTAATTCCCTTTTAAGTAGAAACTTTTATTGTTTTGTTGGTAATTAACTTGTGATCTCCATTTGAGTATAATTAGGTGGCTTTTGAGCATGTGTTTGTTTACTTTGTTTAGAATCATGATTGAGATAATTTAGGATGTTTTAAGATGTTTGATTATTTGTCAATATTGTATGCAATTGTGATTAGAATCTATGGAATTTTGGAATTACATTTCTTTCGATTTGGTATCATGTCATATTTATGTTAGTTTAGGTTATTTGGTGATACCATGCGGTTTGCTCCTTGTATCATTTAGTTAGAAAATAAATGTAGCAGGACTTAGGATTTTCTTTTGCTACTTGTTTCATTTGGTGTTCTATATACATATGTTATGTATTTTCTCTTGATTTTGGATGTTCTTTCTTTGCCTCCATTTTTTGTATTTGCATGCATTTGAGAAATCCAATGAAGAACCAATGACGATTAGTAGAGGCCAACCTCACGGTTGGATAAACGGGGTACCTAACACTTTTTTCGGTTCGTACCTTAGCCCTCGGACCCTTGTTTTCTCTAGTTAACGTTTTAAAGATCAGTAGCCTATTTTATTTTTCTTATTTTTTCTCAAAAACTAAGTGGCGACTCCATTTTCAACAAAAAAGGGTTTTCAAACTTTTGGTTTTCAAAGGTGTTAAAGTATTTTCTCAAACATCTCTTGAATTCCCTTATTTTTAAACCAAAATCTCTAAATTCCGGCGCCACGGTATTTTCTGGCAACTCTGTTGGGGGCTTATTTTTCAAAACAAATAAGCGGGCTAGACTTGAACACATCATTGGTTCTTAATATGAATTTTAGCATTTGCATTTTTGAATGCATTTGCATTGTTCTTAACCCCCTGCCTGATCGACCTGATACCCCGACCAGTTTACTATCTTGGGGCTATGTTGGGGAGACGGGAAAGCCTTACTGTCTGTACGCTTTCACAGGTGCGGTAAAAAAGTTCTTGCGTACCATTTGACCATGTCCTGCACCACACCAGGCATGGGAGATATAAATTTGACTCTATTCATAAGGTACCATGATCATTGACCAAAATCGGCATTTTCTGCATATAATTGCTTAGAACCCATCATTAGGTATTGACCTAGTAGGATTATTTGTTTTATTTAATTGTATATTTTTCTTGTGTTTGTGTAGGACTTTTGTTTATTTATTTAGATTTAGATAGTCTCTCTCCCGGGTTCCGGCCGTGTCTTCCTTCGATGTTCCTTCATTTTAAAATAGTTTTCCTCTTGGGTCGTTGCTTGATTTTTGATCTGTTGGTCTAGAATCTCGGGTTTTGCCCCGTTTGTTGGCTTAGGCCTCGTTGTTGGTTTAGGATAGTTTTCTCCCTCCTAGGATTTCTCTTGCTTGTTGGTTTTATACCCTCGACGTCGTTTAGGCTCATCCTCCCCAACCCTCGTTCAGGTTCTTGTTTTGAGGTCTCGTTAGGCGTAGCACTATTTTCTTATCGGAGTGTTGCCCATTTTTCCTTAGGGTAAACCGGTCTCGTTTAGCTTAGAGCTATTTTCTTACTGGAGTGCTGCCCATTTTTCCTTAGGGCAAACCGATCTCGTTTGGCTTAGAGCTATTTTCTTGCTAGAATGCTGCCTGTTTTTCCTTCATAATCTTGGGGTAAACCTTCTTTTTGGAGTTTTGTTGATTCCTCACTTGATTTTCGTGTTGGTCCTTGGATATTGGGGTTTCCAGTCATTATGCTGCCTGCATGGGCCTAATAGGGGCTTGTTTTTGTTTCGGTGGTTATACCTGCTCGTGGTTAGCTATTTTGGTGTTTGTTACCTGTTATTGTGGTTCTTTTCGAGAAGTATCTGATACCGGTGATTCTATTTTTGGGATTTAGGTTTTGCTTCGGGTCTAGATCATTAAGGCAAAAGGTTCGCATCCAGTGTGTATTTGGGCTTGGTTAGAAACAGGTAGACTCTATAGAATATCTGAACGAACGACCGACTCATCTGAAATGGAAAAAAATGAAGTAAGCCTGACATCCTTGATGAAGGGAATTACTAAGATACAGAGGGTAGTCGAACAGCAAACGTAGGACCAAAACCAGTGTCAGGCTCAAATTCGAGCAATCCAGGCTCGTTTACCAGGGTTAAACGAGTTGCAAGACGATGAAAATGAGAATGAGAAAGACTTTTGGGTAGATAATCAGGGACATGAAGTGCCGCCGATCGTTGTACCACCACGGGTTCCTCATCAGATCATAGTAGAGGAGGAAAACATAGCCCAATCTAGGGAGTCCGCATTAGCAAAAAAGGTCGACAAAATGAAAAAAGTACTTAAGAAGACAAATGGGGTGGAAGAATACATGCTGGATGTAGGAGGTTTGTGCTTATTCCCGGATGACAAGTTGTCAAAAAAATTTAAGACGCCGAAAATGGAGAAGTTCAACGGTACTGGAGATCCCTGGATCTATCTGAGGATGTACGTTGGTACTCTTTCCCCCATGGGAATTGATGATCAGCTAAAGGTCCAATTGTTCCACCGGTCACTCTCTAGGGCAATGCAGAAATGATTTCTCTCACTGGATGTTGCAAAAACCAGGAAATGGGAAGACATTACTATTGTCTTCATCAGTCAGTACAGCTACAATGTCTAGTTGGAAGTCATTACCTGAGAACTCGAAACCACCCGATAGGAGGGCCGGGAATCATTGGTGAACTTTCTAACCAGGTGAAGGGGAAAGGTGTCCAAAATGACAAATCGGCCAACAGAAAAGGAACAGGTGAGGATTGTAGTTAAGAACTTTCAGTCTCCATTGAAGCGTTATTTGATTACACAACCACTATCCATCTTTGAGCAACTGTTCGACACAGCTGTTCAAATTGAAGATGCTATTCAGGCTGGTGATATTGAGAAATTAGAGACAAGCCAAAAATCGAGAAGAGCATACCCTGCAAACAACCAGTTCCTTTGCTACTAACTTCATCTCCCGTTCAAACGAAGCCAATTTGTTAAACCCCCATTTTGGATAATTAAATCCCTTATCTTCCACTCTGTAATCAAGTAATAACCAGCAGTCTCAATAGAAGTCAAGGAGAGTTTTTACTCCCCTCAATACATCTTTGTCTACATCTCTTAATCGACTTATCGAGAAGGGGCTAGTCAAGCTTTTGGACCCCATGCCTGTACCCGATCCTCTACTATCGAGATACAATGCTTTCCAATACTATACCTTTCACCAAGGTCTTGGATACTTGACCAACAAGTGTATTGCGCTACGAGATCTAGGATCTTATTGACAACAAGGTCATTCCACCTTCGTCTGTTGTTTAGAAACTAAATGTTACTACTAACCTATTGCCAAACCATGCTAAGCAAAGGGGTAAATTTTATCAAGTTAAAGAAGTCAGATGATCCCAGCCATTACATCTGTTCAGCACGTCTCCTGTGTCCACGTATTTTAGTTGAGGAAGATCAGTCTTGTTCCCTAATCATGGCTGGAAATGGTTGGGATATGATAGAAGAATGGAAGGATGCAGCCTGGGAAGGCTATGGCATGATTAGCTAGGTAGAGAACCAAGAAGAACATAACGATGATGATGATTGGCATTTGAACTATCCGATAAGTCCACATGGTTTTGGACATGTTCTAGATGGAATCACTTTTCCCCAGCTCTTTGGAGAAGAGGTTTTTGTTGATGAAATGCAATCGTACTGGTTGGTCAGGATAGTAATAAAGTCAAATGGAGAAGAGTGGACAGATTTCTAGGTTGCTTAAGAACAATAGATCAGGTACATCGAGGAAGATATCTGGGGGTTGGATGAAATTGGTAACACATGGACGATCGAAGATGAAGAAGAAAGAAAGGGAACAATTGAAAAATAACAGTTTAGATGACTTGTGGGAGTTCGAGAGTTCTCCCTATGTGGAAAAAGTTAGACAGACCAACATGTCAGGATTATGGGATCCCAAAAAGGGAGTCGAACATTTAACCTGGGGTGGGCGGCACTTCAAGCCGGCCCAGTTAGAAAAGGGACAGACTAGTGGGAAAGAAAAAGAGAAGGAACAAGATGAGCAAGATGATACTATACTAAAATAGCTGAAGAAAACTCAAGCAAACATTAGTATTTGGGGGTTGCTAATGGCCTCGCACAAGCACTGACATGCAGTATTGAAAGTTTTGAATAAGGCAAACGTCTCGATAGACGCAACCCCAGAACAATTAATCAAGTTGATTTTGTCGGCTGAAGCACCGAAGGTAATTTCTTTTTCTAACAAAGATTTGCCATTAGAAGGGAAGAACCGCAATAAGCCATTGTATATAACTGTAAAATGCTTGGAAAAATGGGTTTTAATTACCCTCATCGACAACATGTCTGGCAATTACGATTTACAATGTCGTGATTGTCACATTTGGTGCACTCACATTCACACGGTCGTAATCGTTAATATTTCGCTCGTATATTAAATTTTTCTAGTTAAATAGAGACTATTACATTTCTATGTGATAGTTGTTACCTTCATAGTTTAATTCCCTTTTAAGTAGAAACTTTTATTGTTTTGTTGGTAATTAACTTGTGATCTCCATTTGAGTATAATTAGGTGGCTTTTGAGCATGTGTTTGTTTACTTTGTTTAGAATCATGATTGAGATAATTTAGGATGTTTTAAGATGTTTGATTGTTTGTCAATATTGTATGCAATTGTGATTAGAATCTATGGAATTTTGGAATTACATTTCTTTTGATTTGGTATCATGTCATATTTATGTTAGTTTAGGTTATTTGGTGATACCATGCGGTTTGCTACTTGTATCATTTAGTTAGAAAATAAATGTAGCAGGACTTAGGATTTTCTTTTGCTACTTGTTTCATTTGGCGTTTTATATACATATGTTATGTATTTTTTCTTGATTTTGGATGTTCTTTCTTTGCCTCCATTTTTTGTATTTGCATGCATTTGAGAAATCTAATGAAGAACCAATGATGATTAGTAGAGGCCAACCTCACGGTTGGGTAAACGGGGTACCTAACACTTTTTTCGATTCGTACCTTGGCCCCCGGACCCTTATTTTCTCTGGTTAACGTTTTAAAGATCAGTAGCCTATTTTATTTTTCTTATTTTTTCTCAAAAACTAAGTGGCGACTCCATTTTCAACAAAAAAGGGTTTTCAAACTTTTGGTTTTCAAAGGTGTTAAAGTATTTTCTCAAACATCTCTTGAATTCCCTTATTTTTAAACCAAAATCTCTAAATCCCGGCGCCACGGTATTTTCTGGCAACTCTGTTGGGGACTTATTTTTCAAAACAAATAAGCGGGCTAGACTTGAACACATCATTAGTTCTTAATATGAATTTTAGCATTTGCATTTTTGAATGCATTTGCATTGTTCTTAACCCCCTACCTGATCGACATGATACCCCGACCAGTTTACTATCTTGGGGCTATGTTGGGGAGACGGGAAAGCCTTACTGTCTGTACGCTTTCACAGGTGCGGTAAAAGAGTTCTTGCGTACCATTTGACCATGCCCTGCACCACGCCAGGCATGGGAGATATATATTTGGCTCTATTCATAAGGTACCCTGATCATTGACCAAAATCGGCATTTTCTGCATATAATTGCTTAGAACCCATCATTTTCGGCATCAAATATATATTGGGACCATGTCTTGGATGTGTCGGCATCCTTCAATTTATTATTAGGACGGCTGTGTCCCCATGATCCAAACATCTAGGCAGTACCCTCCACCCTGCATCAAAAGCTGAAATTGATTAAAGACGGGGTGGTACTCACTATCCATGGAGAAGTTAACATTCAACCTCTGAGGGAAGATGGGTCGACTCTTTTGGAGGTTCAACATGGGGCAGAGGATGTGTTTCTAAGCGGATTCCGGTATGATGAGGCGTCGGCAATACGGATGTTGTGAAAAGAAGAGGAAAGCTATATCAATCCCTATGCCGTGACAATGATACGGCACATTCATGTATCGCCAGCTTTGTAACGCTTCGGTCTTGGGTACAGGCCAACGAAGGAAGATTTAGAAGCGCCAAAAGGGGAATAAAAGGGGTAAAAGGCCAAGTATTCAGAAACTCTGAATGGATACTTTTTCAAAGAAGGGGAAGATTTTTCTTATTGTGATTTTTCGGAACCATGGTTTGATGAAGAGATCAATCAGAGGCGGCCAGGATTGGAGATTTTTATCAGTCATAAATTGTCTGATTTAGAAGAGGAGGACGCCACAGAAAAGAAGGAAGAGAGAAATGTCAGGGTTGTATAACAAAACCATGAATTTATTTTTAGTTTTAGTATGTAATTTTATTTTAATAAAATTATTTTTTTATTTTATGAGAATTTTAATGAGCAATGCATGCTATATCATCTCTTTAATGTTGTGTATGATTGTCCTTTATTCTATACAGTAGTTAATCTAGTGTGTAGAGTAGGCTTGCACACAGAAAACCAGATTATAGGTTTTTGCAGAATATAAGTTTGGTTCACAGTTTAGATGGAAATGGACAAACCATCGGTACGACTGTAGCACAGAGTTTTAGTAGGCCTGTTTTGGTTACGGGGAACAGATAATAGCATCATTTATTGTTCCGACTCGTTATGCTAGTTCACTTTGTGTGTATTGAACAGGACCACATTGGGGTAATTAATTTTATACTGACTATATAAATTAATTCACACCCCAAGGTTATTATGAGTATTTATGCTCTTAATCCCAAAATAATTATTATTTGTGTATATTTAATATTCGTTGTTTTGATTTATTAAAGGGTGCGATCTTTTATGGGTCTATAGTCTCTGTGAGTTGAATAGCGGTATTAATTATATGGTGAATATTAATTATTGACAGAATTCACGTCCCTATTGTTCGGGATTGACGATACCCCCTTAAGGAAGCTTATTAGTTTTGACCGGGCCAAACCCTACAAGTGGATTTGATTATCCGGCGGTCAAATAAGTTAAGCGGAAGGGCTTAAGGAATTTTAAAGATACCAATTAAATTAAATTATCAGTAATTAAATTTAATTAGCGGATATTGAGAATCTTAATGTGGGAAGATGAGTTAAGCATTTAATAACAGGAGCTCAATGCAAATTAGTCTTGAGATTATGGATAAGAGTGCAGTTACAGTTTTTTAGTGGTGTGAACTGTAATTTAGTATTTTAAGAAAATTTAAAAAACCGCTACAAGATTTTTATAATTACAAAAATTGCTGAGAGGTTTGTATATTTGCAAAAATCGCTGGATGGGTATCTGGGTTACACTAGAAGTCTATATCATAATTATTTCACAGGTCCCTACTGTAGTCCTATAAATATACGAGTAGGCTTAACAAAAATCATAAGTTGTCTTTCCAGATTAAGGTTGTCCAGGTTCTGCCGGTTTTAGTTCTCGGAGGTTCGTAGCTCACACTACGTTCGAGAATCGCATCGGGAATACTATAAAAGGTCTGATGGGAGTTTCAACTCGAAAAATCAGAATTCGCAGTTGAGGAATCGACTAAAAGGTATTCATCTAAATTAACTATGGTGGCACGGGTTTGTTTTTGATTGTTCGACATCAAAAAGTTTTTATCTAGAGCTTGTTTCGGCGATTGCCCGTCTAATTTTTAATTTTTTAAATATCGTTTACAAATCAATGATCTTGACAGTTTGCCTCCAATAAGAAAGGCTCGAGGGGATGAAGACTCGGCTGATCAATTGGATGGGGGCAACATGGAGGCATTGGTTAGCGAGATGAGTATAGCCGATCAAGACTGCCTGATGTTGGGGTGCGGTGTGTTAACTGACTACACCGGGCTGATTATGGACGTGGTTGCGAAAGAAGTAAAAAATTGGACCCTAGAGTCCCTTGCTTCATATAATACTGGTTTTGAGTCTGGATCTATTATGCGTGAGTCCGTGTTTCCCTTTAACAAGCTGGATGTTGAGTCAGAGGGAACATTTGTCTGTGTGTCCTCACCTGCTGCTTTTGATCTTGTAATTCCATTTCTCAATATCAATGAAATGAACAAGATTTCTGCTTACTCTTCTTTGTTTGATTTATTTCATATGCTTTCTGACAATTTTGAATTCGACGGAGATGTTCCTGAAGAAATAAAATTTTTAATAAAAAAAGAAGAAGAAATGCGCGCTCAACCTATAACTGAAGAAACTTTGTCAATTAATCTGAATAATGAAACTAATCCATAAATTGTGCAAATCGGGTATTCGTTATCTTTAGTTGAACATGAGCAATTAATAACCTTATTAAAAGAATTTAAAGACGTCTTTGTATGGTCTTACGAGGATATTCCCGGTATTGATCCCAATATTGTCCAACACCACATTTCTTTGTATCCCGATGCTAAATCGATCAAACAAAAATTGAGACGGATACGGACAGAATGGGCTATGAAGATTAAAGAAGAAGGCACCAAGTAGATAAATGTTGGATTCCTTATGGTAACCGAGTATCCGGCCAACATTGTTCCAGTTCTAAAGAAAGATGGACGCATCCGAGTCTGTGTAGATTTTTGGGATCTCAACAAAGCTAGCCTGAAAAATGATCCCATTGCCGCATATTGATGTTTTGGTAGACAGCACAGCAGGGCATGCTCTATTGTTATTCATGGACGATTTCTCCGGATACAATTAGATCCTAATGGACCCCGAGAACAGGGAAAATGTGACGTTCACCACACCCAGGGGCACCTATTGTTATCGTGTGTTGTCATTCGATTTGAAGAATGCAGGGCGATCTATCAAAGGGCTGCCACTACTTTGCTGCATGACATGATACACAAGAAAGTCGAGATTTATGTGAATGATATGATAGTGAAGTCCAAGAATCGAGATGGCCACATTATAGCATTGCAAAAGTTCTTTAAAAGAATCAGAAAATACAAGGTGCAGCTCAACCCACAAAAGTATGCCTTCAGAGTTACCGTTGGGAAGATGCTTAGATTTATGATTACTCAACGAGACATTGAAGCTGACCCTTCTAAGATCAAAGCAATCATGGAAATGCCTCCTCGAAAGACTAAATGAGAAGTCAGAGGGTTTCTGGGAAAGATACAGTTTATCAGTGGGTTCATACCAAAGCTGACAACTACCTGTGAGCCGTTATTCCGCCTATTAAAGAAAGGAGTCAAGTTTGAATGAGATCAGAAATGCCAAGACGCCTTTGAAGCTGTGCGTCAGTATTTGCAAAACCCACCTGTTCTGGCTCCTCCCGAGCCCAATATGTTGGAGGTAAAACTGGCAAGATCATTCTTTTTGCAAACGATTTTTGGTTAAAATTTAACTCTTGAGCCCAATATGTTGGAGGTAAAACTCCCGAGCCCAATATGTTGGAGTTGAAGCTCCTGTCAGATCTTCTATCGTATTTTCTTATGCAATCCTCGAACGTAGTGTAGGCTACGGACTATCGAGAACTCGTACCGACAGAACCCAGATATCTTTAGTTTTGAATGTCAAAATATGATATATGATATAAAATTGGTTCAGCCTACCTGCATATACATAGGACTACAGCAGGGACCTATAGAGTAATTATGAGTAAGACTTCTAGTGGAACACAGACACCTACCAGCGGTTTCTACAATTATGGAAAGACGCAGCAGTTTCTGCAATTTTCATAAAATACTAAATTACAGTTCACACCACTAAAGAACTATAATTGCACTTTGACCCATAATCTCACGACTTTTTTGTATTGAGCTCCTGTTGGTAAATGCTTACCATTTTTTTTCACGTTAAGATTCCCGATACCTGTCAATTAAATTTAATTATTGACAATTTAATTTAATCGGCATCTTGATATTCCTTAAGCCATTCGCTTAACTTATTTGACCGCCGGATAATCAAATCCACGTACAGAGTTTGGTCCGATCAAAACTTATAAGTTTCCTTAAGGGGGTATTGTCAATCCCGATCTTTCGGGACGTGGATTTCGTCAATAATTAATATTTTCTATATAAATAATACCGCTATCCAACTCACTAGGAATATAGACCCATATAAGATTGCACCCTCTAATGAATCAAAATAACGAATATTAAATATATGCAAATCAATAATT
>JAUMHN010099803.1:0-25068 GCA_032360265.1 Heliamphora ciliata
AAGATACAAAGCACCTACTCTGCACACGTTTTCGGACTTCCACCGAGGGCAACTCGTGCCAAATACCCGCTATCCTGGTACGTCTAGAGAATCATTTTACAAAATCGAAACGTTTTCACATTTATACAAAGATCCATCCATTAACATGGAGATCAAAAGGTATGTAAAACACACACTTTTATCAAAACGTTTTTAAGGTTGAGCCTCAACCCCAAGGGTTAGCTCCAAACCTCCAAAAGAAAACATATTTCTCACAGTTTTTGTAAAAACTCCTTTTACAAACCGTCACTTTCCCAAGAGAACCACCAAAACCACTCAAACAACCACCAAATGTCCAAACAAGACCCCAGTCGACTGGACCTAAGCCTTCAGTCGACAGAAAAACTCTCTGGAAAAGAAGAAACCAAATAGAAGTAATTTCAGTCGACTGACCTCCCATGTTCAGTCGACTAAATGTACAAAATGATGATCCAGTCGACTGATCCCATGATCCAGTCGACTGATCGTGCCCAAAAAGTGTTTTAGGCTACGGTTTTTGCTTCCAAACCTCAAATCAAACCTCTAAACACTCATCCAACACCCTCAGACATCCACACGCCCAAGCCTCACACCAAAACCTCGAAAGAAAACCCTCAGAATTGGATTTCAAACATAAATCACCCTAAAATTGGTTTTAACCCAAAAAATGGTTTTAAACCAAAATTGGATTTCAAACATAAATCACTTTTCATGCGTTTTTAAACGGTGAAACAACATATAATTACATATATCACCCTAAAACATCTATACAGTCTAGAATCCTAACTCGTTGAGTCCAAACTCGACACCTCGATCCACGTACAAAATCGAGCTTCGTCAGAATAAAATTTTGTCCGGATGGATGCGTAGAGCACGGTGCCTATAACAAGGATCAGTTGTTGGTCCGTAAAAAATCGAGCTCTAGGCCCCCGAGAAGTTAGAGAAAAGGTAGAGTGAAAAAAGAAGAAACTTAGTCGTTAAGTTTTGAAAATATCTTTTGAAAATATCTAACTCTAGATATTTATAGATCTCTAAAATATCTTTTTTTTTTGATATTTTAAAATTCGCACCGTAACTACCCGTAGCCCCCAGGACCAACCCCGCATGCTTATTTAAACCAACACATGCATTAAAACGGATTTATGCATATTAAAGCAAAATGTCAAAAAGGCGTCAAAACACCAAATATGTATACATATCAAAATGAAATGGTACAGGGTCTCACAACTTTCCCTCCCTTTAAGGAATTTTGCCCCCGAAATTCACTACAAGGTCTGCGTATCTAGCACGCACGCACGCACCTGGGTATCTAGCACGCACCCCAAACTCAAGCTCCCAAGTCGCTTCTTCAACCCTATAATGAAGCCATTGAACTTTGACATAAGCAATCGTTCTCCCCGTAACACATGTTCCTTTGTATCTAGGATCTGCACGGGACGCTCCTCATACGTGATGTCCTCATCAACTCGCAACTCGGCCCAATCCAGAACATGTGAAGGATTAGGTTCATATCTCTGAAGCATAGAAACGTGAAAGACGTTGTGCACGGATGCCAACTGAGGTGGCAAGGCCAGACAGTATGCTACCACCCCAATCCTCTCTAGGATCTCGAATAGTCCAATGAAGCGCGGTGATAGCTTCCCGCTACCGTCAAATCTCATCAACCCTCTACGTGGTGAGACCTTCCGAAACACATGATCACCCACAGCAAACTCCAAAGGTCTCCTCCTCTGATCTGCATAACTCTTCTGGTGGCTCTGAGCTATCACTAGATGCTACGAATCACTACAATCTTCTCGGTCGTCTCCCATATTAGGTCGGGTCCCAAAATAGTGGTCTCACCCATATCTGTCCAACATACCGGAGATCTACACGGCCTACCATACAGAGCCTCATACGGTGCAATCCCAATACTGGACTTATAGCTTTTGTTGTATGCATACCGGAGATCTACACGGCCTGCCAACGGTAGATGATCCTCCCAAGAATCCCAAAAATCAAGCACACGGGCTCTCAACATGTCCTCTAAAATTTGTATGGTCCTCTCAGACTGACCATCTGTCTGTGGGTGAAAAGCTATGCTGAAGGTCAAGCTCGTTCCCAAGGCCACCTGAAGACTCTGCCAAAAGCGCGATGTAAAGCGCGAGTCTCGATCAGAAACAATAGTCACAGGTACATCGTGTAGTCGGACTATCTCCCGGATATACAACCTATCCAATCTGTCCACCGAATCCCTCACTCGAAAGGGAAGAAAATGTACAGACTTCGTCAACCTATCAACCACAACCCAAATAGCATCGTGTCCCTTCGGCGATCGGGGAAGTCCTGGTACAAAAACCATCGTGATATTCTCCTACTTCCACTCAGATATAGGCAACGACTGTAACAATCCTGCCGGTCGCTGGTGTTCCACCTTTACTTGCTGACAAGTAAGGCACCGAGACACAAATCGGATCACGTCTTTCTTCATTCCCGTCCACCAGAACTGACGACGCAAATCATGGTACATCTTCGTGTCTCCTGGATATACTACGAGACGTGAATGATGAAACTCATGTCGTACCTCAGCACGACATGACTCTGGCACAAACAGTCGCCCTACCAACCTTAAACTCTGATCTGAACCTACCATCCATCCTACTGTATTCTTTCCACTGGCAATGCGGTCCCGTATCATCTGAGCCTCCTGATCAGTTCGCTGAGCCTCTAACACGCGTGGAATCAATACGGGCTGTGAAGCTACTGAATATAAAGTCGCACCTCCCCTGTCTCCCGGAGACACAGATCAAACTCCACAACATCTCCAAGCATATCCCACTCTCGTATAGCCATAGAAGCTAACGAACCATGAGATCTCCTATTGAGTGCGTCAGCTATGACATTTGCCCTTCCTGGGTGGTACTGCAAATCAAAGTCGTAGTCTCCCAACAACTCCGTCCATCGTCGTTGGCAAAGATTCAAGTCTTTATACGAAAACAAGTATTTTATGCTCTTACGATCAGAGAAAACCTCGAAATGCTCACCATATAGATAATGCCGCCATGTCTTCAAGGCAAAGACCACGACTGCCAACTCCAGATCATGCGTCGGGTAGTTCTTCTCATATGTCTTCAACTGTCGCGAGCCGTAGGCTACAACCTTACCTCCTTACATCAATACACAGCTCAAACCATTGTGTGATGCATCGCAATACACTGCATACCCCAGACCTCGCTCTGGAATAATCAACACTGGCGCACTGGTCAACCTCCTCTTCAACTCCTGAAAAGTTGACTCACAGGATTCGCTCCATACGAACATAACTCCCTTCCGCGTCAGACGCGTCATAGGTGCTGCCAACCTAGAAAAGTCCTCAACAAACCGCTGATAATAACTTGCTAAACCCAAAAAACTACGGATCTCAAAGACGTTCTTCGGTGCTGCCAATCCATCAAAGCATCAGTCTTCGACGAGTCCATCGATACCCCATCCTTCGACACCACGTGTCCAAGGAATCTCACCTCTGACATCCAGAACTCACACTTCTCGAACTTCACATACAAGCAATGTTCTCTCAGAAGCTGCAAGACAACATGCAGATGCTCCTCGTGCATCTCCCTCGTAGGTGAATAGATCAGAATGTCATCCACAAACACGACCACGAAGCTGTCCAAGTAAGGATGGAAGATACGGTTCATCAAACCCATAAATGTCGCAGGGGCGTTCGTCAAACTCAATGGCATGACCAGAAACTCGTAGTGACCATAACGAGTCCGAAAGACGGTCTTCACTATGTCCTCGTCCCTAATCCTCAGCTTGTGATACCCTGACCTCAAATCAATCTTCGAAAAGCATGGCAATCCTTTCAGCAAATCGAACAAGTCATCGATCCTAGGCATAGGATACTTGTTCTTCACTGTTACCTAGTTCAGCTTCCTGTAGTCTATGCACAGTCTCAAAGACCCATCCTTCATCTTTGAAAAAAGAGCTGGGGCTCCCCACAATAACGTACTCGGCCGCACAAACCCCTTATCAAGTAACTCTTGTAACTGCACCTTGAGTTCTCGCAACTCAGCCGGTGCAAAGC
This sequence comes from Heliamphora ciliata, assembly GCA_032360265.1. Taxonomy (NCBI): domain Eukaryota; kingdom Viridiplantae; phylum Streptophyta; class Magnoliopsida; order Ericales; family Sarraceniaceae; genus Heliamphora; species Heliamphora ciliata. The sequence goes on from JAUMHN010099803.1 coordinate 4,085, forward strand.
GATACGATGGCATAGAGATGGGAGCAGCTCCTGAAATAAGATCAGTAGAGAACTCCACATCCCGGCTCGACGGTAACTCAAATGGATCATCAGGAAAGACATCTAGGTAATCATAGACCACAGGGGGTAGCTCCCCTCGAACCTCACCCAGCTCATCCAACCTGAGAGAAAAAAAGAGGAAACCCAAGTTCCCTCAAACCCGAGCTACACTGGGCATAGACACCAAGCCCTCATCCCGATCACCCACAAAGTAGAAGCGGTCACCCTCCGGTGTACAGATCGACACCCTCCGTCGCTCACAATCTATGAAGGCACGGTAGGTAGTTAGCCAGTCCATCCCTAGGATGACAACAAACGTGGTCTCATGTCTAGAATGATAAAATCAAACTCTAAACGACGACCGGCGACTCCTAACTCACAAGATCTGCAAACTTTACTCAACACCACATTCCCACTCACAGGAGTCTCTATGCTCAATGCACTACCCAACGGGTCTATCTGTAACCCCAAAGAAGATGCAAAAGTAGAAGAGATAAAAGAATGTGAAGCTCCCGTGTCGATGAGAACACTGGCCCATGATCTAAAGACTAGAAGAGTACCTATGATCATGGTTGGAGTAGTTGCAGCATCAGATGTAACTAGTGCTTTGAAAGCACTGCGATCAGCAAGAACATAAGCCCTAGCCTGCGGTGGTCTGGTCTGCCCACCATAACCCTGAATCGTCGGCTGCCTCACAGACTGAGCTGAAGTACCTCCTTTTGCAAGCCTAGACGTCTGGGCCCTAGGTTGCTGAGGAGTCTGCCATCTCTGCGCAGATGGAGCAGCTAGTGTTCCCGTCGCGCTCTGAACATTCCCTTCTCAGAGACAGAATTTACAAATGTGCCCGGATTGACCACACCTAAAGCATACTGGTGGGTCTCTCGTCTGTGACTGGACAGACGCTGAACTCTGTACCTGGCCCTTCTGCGGGCACTCAACTGATTGATGCCCTGACTGTCTGCATCAATAACAAATCAGCCCTCTCTGCTTTGGCCTTCCAGTCGAGGCCACTAAAGGTGCAGGTGTGGACGACTGCTGCGGATATGATCCAAAAAAATGGGAACTCAGACCTGACGACCTCCGGCGCTTGTTCCTGCGCCCCTGAAGTTGTGCATCTCCACTACCCTGCTGACTCCGACTCTCTCTAACTCTGCGGCTCTCTGCTAGCGAGTTCTCTACTTGGATAGCATCTTCCAACAATGAAATGTACACATCTAGACCCACAGCGGAAATCTTGTCCTTGATGGCAGGTCGAAGGCCTCTCTCAAACCTTTTAGTGTGCAATTCCTCTGTAGATACCGTCTCAGCGGAAAACCGCGATCGATTCACGAACTTGGCCTCATATTGGACCACATAAAGGTTCCCCTGAACAAGAGAGAGGAACTCCTCTCGGTATGTATCTCTCGAACATCTCGGGAAATACTTCTCCAAGAAGACTCTCATGAAAGCAGCGTACGTGTCATCCACCGTGGTCTTAGCGAACTTCCACCACTCCCTAGCATCTTCCCATAGTTGGAACGCTGCTAACTTCACACACAAAGCATCCTCCTCGATATCTAGAGTATCAAAGATCGCCGTGGTCACTTCTAACCACTAGTAGCAACTTTGGGATTCAGCTCCCCAGAAAAGGTCAGAGGATCCAACCGCCGAAATTCCCTCATTGCCGCAGAAGCCCTTGGCTCAGGAGCCCTTACTCCAGCCTTGGATGCCTCGGCCATAGCCCTCATAGTGGCAAGCATCTCCTGCATGACGTCAACACCGCCCACCTGTTCCTGTGTGGCATGAACGTCTCCCTCCTCTGGAACCTGAACATAAGCACGACCTCGGCCACGACCCCGTCCCCATTCTCCCCACGTGGACACAATTCTATATAATGCAAATAACAGGATAAGCTTTCCTATGGCATGTCATTTTTAACATAAGCACATAACGCACATAAGCATGCTAACACGTAGCCACTAAAAGTTATGTAAACACATCTCACATACCGAGGAGAACCAACAAGACACACTCGTCCATTTGGATAACCTATTCAGATTCCTTGCGAGAAAACACGTCGGCCAAACGCGTTTCTAACTTGGTTTCCAAATCTGTTATTCCAAATTCCCCAAGGCAAGACTCATCAATCCCAAAATTCAACCTCCATACTAATATATTCACAAATAGTTATGATAAAAAAGCTAAGAGCATGTTATAAAAATATTTATACACATGCAAGCAAGCATCAATAATCAACCTCACCAGGTGGTAAACCCTTTTCCCATGGCTCTTAGGTATTCGAACCCAGAGCTCTGATACCAAGTTGGCACGCCCCAAAATCCGAGGTCACGTGAAAATCTACCAAACTCCAATTTTATGAAAATAAGTTTTCATACATTCAAATCCACCTGTTGAAATTAAATGAAAACCCAATATGCATCTCTTATAAACTGTAAACATCCAGTATAACATGCATAAGTATATTGCCCAGAGGCATACAAAATAGGCCTTCAAACAGGCATACAAAAAGGAAAACTAGAAAAGTCTTCCGCCACTACAGGCATCACTAGATCAACTCTCTGTGATCATCAACCTCCAAACCTAAAAATGGTTTTATAGTAAAAATCCCACAGCGTGAGCCGAAACCCAATAGAAACAGACTATAAAGCTGTAAAACAAGATATGCAATCATATAGTGGAAGATAACTCAACCACGAAGCCAAAAGATTTTACGTCTTAAAACCCCAAGTTTCCCATAAACTTCCACAACAGTTTTCCACCCACAAACCAAGCATTATAACTAATGCGAACAACAGTTAAAGAAAACTGTAACCAAAATGTTGTTTTCCACTCGGATCACACAACCGAGGAAAAAGAAAATGAATCCTATGTGCCGACTCCGCCACAAGGGACAAAGGTAACAACTATAGACTCCTGCGCCTTACCCAATCCCTATACATCATAGGACCAGTTAGGTAATGACAAGTTCTATACGGAGCACCACAACGTAACTGCTTAATTTATGGACCCAAAACCAGAGGGTCCAAAGCACCTAACCACTGCTTAATTTACGGGGACTAACCCAAAGGTACAAAGCACCTACTCTGCGCATATTTCTGGACTTTCACTGAGGGCAACTCGTGCCAAATACCCCCTATCTCGGTACATTTAGAGAATCATTTTACAAAACCAAAATATTTTCACATTTATACAAAGATCCATCCATCAACATAGAGATCAAACAAACATATAGATCCATCCATTAACATGGAGATCAAACAAAAAACATATGGATCTATCCACTAACATGGAGATCAAAAGGTATGTAAAACACACACTTTTATCAAAACGTTTGCAAGGTTGAGCCTCAACCCCAAGGGTTAGCACCAAACCTCCAAAAGAAAACATATTTCTCACAGTTTTCGTAAAAACTCCTTTTACAAACCATCCCTTTCCCAAGAGAACCACCAAAACCACTCAAACAACCACCAAACACCCAAACAGGACCCCAGTCGACTAGACCCAAGCCTCCAGTCGACTGAAAAACTCTCTGGAAAAGAAGAAACCAAACAGAGGCAATTTCAGTCTACTGACCTCCCATGTTCAGTCGACTGAACCTACAAAATGATGATCCAGTCACTGATCCCATGATCCAGTCGACTGATCCTGCCCAGAAAGTGTTTTAGGCTACGGTTTTTGTTTCCAAACCTCAAATCAAACCTCCAAACACTCATCAAACACCCTCAAACATCCACACGCCTAAGCCTCACACCAAAACCTCGAAAGCAAACTCTCATAACACCTTTTCATCCAACCGAAATGCCAAAAAATAGTTTTAACCCAAAATTAAATTTAAAACATAAATCACTTTTCATGCGTTTTAAATGATGAAACAGCATAAAATTACATATATCACCCTAAAACATCTATACAGTTTAGAATTCTACCTCGGTGAGTCAAAACTCAACGCCTCGATCCATGTGCAAAATCGAGCTTCGTCGGAATGAAATTTTGTCCGGATAGATGCGTAGAGCACGATGCCTGTAACAAGGATCGGTTGTTGGTCCATCAAAAACCAAGCCCCGGGCTCCCGAGAACTTAGAGAGAAGGTAGAGAGAAAAATGAGGAAACTTAGTCGTTAAGTTTTGAAAATATCTTTTGAAAATATCTAAGTCCAGATATTTATAGGCCTCCAAAATATCTTTTTTTTTTTGAAATTTTAAAATTTGCACCGTAACTCCCCATAACCTCCGGGACCAACCCCGAATGCTTATTTAAACCAAAACATGTATCAATACGCATATAAGTATATTAAAGCAAAAATGCCATAAAGGCGTCAAAACACCGAATATGTATATATATCAAAATGAAATGGTATAGGGTCTCACACATGAATTCCCATATAAGTTGAAAAATTGTAACTTTAGCATATTGTATCATGCCACATCATCATTGCGTGGGTTTTAGGGGGTTCACTGTTTTATTTTAAGAAAAGAATAAAAATTTAACCTTAGGGTTGGTACTGTGATTGATGGAATTGAAATTCTTAGAAATTTAGATATTTGGAAATATTGTGATATTGGCTATATGCGCTGATTTGTTTTGGAAGGTTTTTGCCACAAGTGCTAAATGCAAATTATTGTGATATTTATATTTTAGTGAAGGCGGTTCGGTTGGGGTAATAATCAGAGTTAGATTTTGCGATCCCGCGTTAAACCTTGACCTGAGAGTCGAGAGCCTGAGTGTTGACTTGTCCACGCCTTGCTGTCAGTGATGACCCGGCTAGACACTTAGTCCGCTATGTAGTCATCCCACGACTTAAGGAACGCTCTTTGTCGGTCGGAAGACTTGGTGAGCGTGATTGGGATTATGAGGTTTTAGGATGGTTCACCTCGGTTGGGAGAACCTAGATTAACTTATGTTTAAATTGAATTAGAAAATTAAATTGGTTGCATCATTTCTTATCACAATCACTGTCATTATTAGCTTGCTAATTTTTTTATCTGTCGTGTTTTGACCTGTTACTTGAAAATATTTGTATGTTGGTGTGAGTTTCTCAGGCATTCCATGTCAGGTTTCGAAGAGCTAGAAGAGCTTATTGATGAGTACGTGGACGCGGACATAGAGTCTTAATTAAGAGTTCCTCGCTTTCATCCCAGCCTTCCTCGGCCACTGTCACGCCCTAAACATCGGGCCCCGTGAAACACCTATAACAACCGGATAAAACCCAACCCAAGAATACACTCTCAAAGATAAACCATACATGCATTATATATAAATGCCAAACGGCAACATTACACGGCTCCAACGCCCGAAAAACATGTTATAGTATACATGTAACGAAAGAACAAAAGGGAAGACTACAGCTCTTCCACCTCTCCTGCACCTCCTGATCAACTTGCGTGACCGGTACTTGAAGAAAATCAAAATCCTACCGTGACCCAAAGCTCAGCAGATTCTAAACAACACATGCAATATAAGCTAAGCATGCTAGGAAAAACGGGGTGCAGTTTTCGACACTCTTTCAAGTTAATAAAATAATTTGAAAACCGCTTTAGATCACGACTCACCAGAGCCAGAAAACACTTTTCAAATGAAAGGAAAAGCGAGGATAAAAACCATGTTTTGGCTCTCTCACAAGAGCCCTGAAAACGATTCTTTTATTTCTACTCTCGCAGGCCGTTAATAGAGTTTTTTAAGAAAATTGGTCTATCCATCCCAATGTGCAGTACATGTAGTCCATGAATCTTCTTAGACTTTCACAAAAGCACCACTACCCCAACTAATGCATCTTCTTGGACTTTAACCAAGGACTACCGTAGCCCCAATCGCACACACACCGGCTTTCGTAGCCTACCTCGGACACTGGCTTTAGCAGCCTACCTTATACACCCGCACACGCACACGTGCATCATCAACTAGGATTTACATCTATTAGATCACAGATTCATCTAATCTATTTCATACACATATGCAAACCTAAACCAAGATTTAAAGCATAAAACAATATATTAACACGACGTTCCACAAACCACGTCACACAACGATATCACCTTATGTAATTCACTTACATATTCCGTACATAAAAAATAGTGTTATAAATGTACAAGTCAGTTATAAAAGCACATAGCCACATATAACCTCACCTTACGATGCCACCCGTCATGTGACCCGACATCCATACACCTGGACCCACGACGCTCACACCCGCCAACACGATCAACAAGCCTACATAACTTGACCTAACCAAAGGCCAACACCAAACCCACAACCATGGTTCTCACCAAAACCTCACACTTCCCGTGCATAACCATCATACACACGATCGAGCCACAACACCCAAAACCTAACCATGCACGTCAACCCAAGGACGGCATCTAAACAAACACCCGAGATCACAACACGAACCCCCAAAACCACCACACGACTAACCGAACCCTAAAGGAATCCACAGGTATTTAAATCAAGTAAGTCCCATAAATTAATTAATTGAATACCATAGGACACCAATTGGAAACTAATACCCAACCACCAAACCACCAACAAAGCTGCCAAGAATTCAGTCGACTGGACCCAACGCCCAGTCGACTGAAAAACCCACTGGAAACGACCAAAAAGCCTAGAAGCACTGTCCAGTCGACTGACCTTCGAGGTCCAGTCGACTGAACCTCAAGAACAACGATCTAGTCGACTGAACTCATAGGATCAGTCGACTGAACCCAACCCAGAAACCGTTCTAAGCTACGAGTTCAACTTCCAAACCTAAAATTGAAGCCTCTGAACACTGATCTAACACCCACAAACATCCACACACCTAGGCCTACTACCAAGACCTCAAAGGAAACCTCTGACACCCGATTTCATCCATGAAATCACCGAAAAATAGGTTTTAAGCCCAAAACCCAACTTTGATACAGAATCAGATCTACTGAGATCTAATCGTTAAAAACACACACGTTTACACATAGCACCCTTATACAGCAATAGGGTCTAGAATCCTACCTCGGTGAGATAAAAACTCGACGCCTCGAACCACGTGTAAAATCGAGCTTTGCCAGAATTGAATTCCATTCGGATGAATGCATTGCCCAGCGTGCCTATAACAAAGATCGGTTGTTGGATCGTTAAAAGCTGAGCCCCGGGCCCCCGAGAACTTAGAGAGAAGGTAGAGAGAAAACGAGAAACTTACTGGAGAAGTTTTGAAAAATATCTTTTGAAAATATCTAACTCCAGATATTTATAGACCTCCAAAATATGTTTTTTTTTTTGAATTTTTGAAATTCACACCGTAACACCCCACGGCTCCTAGAACCTTCCCTGCATGCATCTCTACCCTAAAAAATGCATCAAAAGCAAATAAAACATGCTGCAACAAAAACACGTAACGCGCGTCGAAAAATGTTGAAAAGAAAACAGGTCAGGGTCTCACAACTCTACCCCCCTTAAAGGAATTTCGCCCCGAAATTCAACACAAGGACAAAACAATAAACCGTCGATCGCAACCGACGCAAGCACAGGAGATGGTCAGCCAAATCATTCCTAGGATATAGTCAAACACGGTCAGGCATCCTAATAATGGCCAACTATCTCAAAGACACGGGATCTACACTCCCCTAACCTCGCAACCTCACCAACCACTGCCTCAACACAGCACACCATCCATTGATCCATAACCAACCCCAAATAGATGCAATGATGAATACCCAGAACCCGCAAACTCAGAAAGTACCTCTGCTCACTGAAGGCATATCAACATCCTCCGGCACGATTGGTGTCCTAGATGAACTACGAGCTGTAAGAGAATACACTCGGGGCAATCTCACTCTGTCCTGTCTGCCAGTACTCGGCACTGTCGGCTGCCGCACCGATTGAACTGACGTTCCCCTATCTGTCACTCGGGAAGTTTGAACTGCAGAAGGTCGCTGTCGGTACTCAGATGAACCCGGCACATACCAACCCACTGTTGTGTCCTCCCTGCTCGGCGCACTGCCTCTCTCGGGATAATTCCTACGAATATGTTCGGACTGTCCACACTCATAGCAAACTGACGATTCCCTCCCCTGCAGTTGCACTAGAGCCAAACTCTGGGATGGTCTCGGCTGTAAACAATCTACCGCATGATGCCCCGGCTATCTGCATCGAAAATAGGTCAACTCCCTCTGCTCTAGCCTCCCAAACGAAGCCACAGATGGTGATGGTGCTGAAAATTGCTATGGTCCAGATGGATAAAAGCTAGGACTAGAGGACTTCTGCCTCTTGCTCAAACGCCCAGCTGTCTGCGTCTCTGCTCCTCCCAGTGATGTCTTGGCCTCCCTGGAAGCTCGAGTCTCAGCCAAAGCATTCCCAACCCTCATTGCTACCTCCACCAGCTTTCTAAACACACGAAATCCCATCACAGCCACTCGCTCCTGGATCGCTAGCCTCAAGCCCCGCTCGAACCTCATCGAAAGCAACTCATCTATGCACTCCACCTCCGGTGCAAATCGAGACAAGCTCGTAAACCTGGCCTCATACTGCATGATGTCCATGGCCCCCTAGGTAAGGGAATAGAACTTCTCCCTGCATAAGTTCCTCCTCAATGTCGGGAAGTATCTCTCCAGAAAGAATCGTGTAAAAGCTGCCCATGTGGCCCTCACCGTAGTCCTGGCATATCTCCGCCACTGGTGAGCATCACCGCTCTGCTAAAAGGTGGCAAAAGAAACCCGCAACTCATCCTCCACAATCTGCAATGTGTCAAGGATTCGAGTCGTCAACTCCAACCACTCTGTCGCCATAAGAGGATATGGATCTCCTACAAAGGTAGGCAGATCCATGCGCCGAAACTCCCGCATTGCAACTGTAACCCTTGCCTCCCTCGCCTCAGGCACTGCCTCTCTCTCCCTAACAGGCTCACCCCTAGCAACCAGTTGCTGGATAGAACCAACCAGCACATGCAACAACTCCGTCGCGTCCATCGGTCCCTGAGGAGAATTAGCAGCCCCAGCATCAGGGATAGAAATATCCCCTTGGCCGGCACAGCCACGGCCTTGACCATGGCCTCGCCCTCTTTTCGCCGACATCGCGTCTATATGAAAAAGATAGAACGTGAGATGCAGCACATACCATAAACAACATAAGCATGCTAACACATAAGTACATAGGTTCATGCTAAACAACCCCACATACCGAGGAGAACCAACAAGAATGACTCATCAATCTGGATAACCTACTCAGATTCCCTGCTAGAAATCACGACAGCTAAACGTGTTTCTAACTTGGCTCCCAAGTTTATTAATCCAAATGCCCAAAGGCAGGACTATCACTCCTAAGATTCAACCCCCATGCTCACATATACACATCATTCACGTATGACTCGCATGCTATCACGTTCATGTTATCAAAGAATCTAAACACATGCAGTCAAGCACACGCAATTAACCTCACACGGTGATGCAACCTCTTCCTACGGCTCTTGGGTATTCGAACTCAGAGCTCTGATACCAAGTTGTCACGCCCCAAACTTCAGGCACCGTGAAACACCTATAACAACAAGATAAAACCCAACCCGAGAATACACTCTCAAAGATAAACCTTACATGCATTATATATAAATGCCAAACGACAACATTACACGGCTCTAACGCTCGAAAAACATGTTATAGTATACATGTAATGAAAGAAAAAAAGGGAAGACTATAGCTCTTCCACCTCTCCTGCACCACCTGATCAACCTGCGTGACCGGTACCTGAGGAAAATCAAAATCCCACACCGTGAGCCAAAGCTCAGCAATTTCTAAACAACACATGCAATATATGCTAAACATGCTAGGAAAAACGAGAAGCAATTTATGACTCTCTTTCAAGCCAATAAAACAATTTGAAAACCGCTTTAGATCACGACTCACCAGAGCCAGAAAACACTTTTCACATGCAAGGGAAAGCGGGGATAAAAACCATGTTTTGACTCTCTCACAGGAGCCCTAAAAATGATTCTTGTATTTAAACTCCTGTAGGCCGTTAATATGGTTTTTTAAGAAAATTGGTCTATCCATCCCAATGTGCAGTACATGTAATCCATGAATCTTCTCGAACTTTTACCGAAGGACCACTGGCCCAACTAATGCATCTTCTCGGACTTTAACCGAAGGACTACCACAGCCCCAATCGCACACACACCGACTTTCGCAGCCAACCTCGTACACCGGCTTTTGTAGCCTACCTTATACACCCACACACGCACACATGCATCATCAACTATGATTTATATCTACTGGATCACAGATTCATCTAATCCATTTCATACACATATGCAAACCTAAACTAGGATTTAAAGCATAAAATCATGTATCAACACGACGTTCCACAAACCACGTCACACATAACGATATCACCTTATGTAATTCACTTACATATTCCGTACATAATAAACGGAGTTCTAAATGTATAAGTCAGTTATAAAAGCACATAGCCACATATAACCTCACACTACGACGCCACCCGTTACGTGACCCGACATCCACACACCTGGACCCACGACGCTCACACGCGCCAACACGATCAACAAGCCTACATAACTCGACTTAACCGAAGGCCAACACCAAACCCACAACCGTGGTTCTCACCAAAACTTCACACTTCCCGTGCATAACCATCACGCACATGACCGAGCCACAACACCCAAAACCTAACCATGCATGTCAACCCAAGGACGGCGTCTAAATAAACACCCGGGATGACAACACGAACCCCCAAAACCACCACACGACCAACCGAACCCCAAAGGAACCCACAGGTATTTAAATCAAGTAATTCCCATAAATTAATCAATTGAATACCATAGAACACCAATTGAAAACCAATACCCAACCACCAAACCACCAACAAAGCAGCCTAGAATTCAGTCGACTAGACCCAACCCCCAGTCGACTGAAAAACCCACTGGAAACGGCCAAAAAGCCCAAAAGCACTGTCCAGTCGATTCACCCTCAAGAACAACAATCCAGTCGACTGAACTCATAGGTTCAGTCGACTGAACCCAATCCAGAAACCGTTCTAAGCTACGGGTTCAACCTCCAAACCTAAAATTGAAGCCTCCGAACACCGATCTAATACCCACAAACATCCACATGCCTAGGCCTACTACCAAGACCTCAAAGGAAACCTCCGACACCCTATTTCATCCACGAAGTCGCCAAAAAATAAGTTTTAAGCCCAAAACCCAACTTTGATACATAATCAGATCAACTGAGATGTAATCGTAAAAAATACACACATTCATATATAGCACCCTTATGCAGCTGTAGGGTCTAGAATTCTACCTCGGTGAGTTAAAAACTCGACGCCTCAACCACGTGCAAAATCGAGCTTCGTCAGAATTGAATTCCGTCTGGATGAATGCGTAGCTCACCGTGCCAATAACAAAGATCGGCTATTGGATCTTTCAAAACCGAGCCTTGGGCCCCCAAGAACCTAGAGAGAAGGCAGAGACAAAACAGGAAACTTACTGGAGAAATTTTAAAAAATATCTTTTGAAAATATCTAACTCCAGATATTTATAGACCTCCAAAATATCTTTTTTTTTTAAATTTTTGAAATTCACGCCGTAACACCCCATGACCTCCAAAACCTTCCCCGCATGCATCTCTATCCTTAAACATGCATCAAAAGCATATAAAAAACGCTGCAACGAAAACACGTAACGCGCGTCGAAAAACGCTGAAAAAAAAAATGAGTCAGTGTCTCATAACCATGTAGTACATGTTTTGTGGTTATCCACCTATATCTTGTATTGTTCGATGTACTCCAAAATGCTTTTAGTTGGGTCTGTACTATATAACTCTATAATATCTTCTTTTTGGCATGTATAGGTATTGTCGTTATTTAATTTTTGCAACCCTATTAGTTAATTATCGTTCTAGATGCTCCTGAGATTTAGGGCGTCACAGTATCTCTCGAAGCACTCGGGAAATACTTCTCTAGAAAGGCTCTAGTAAAAGCAGCCCATGTACCATCCACTGTGGTTTTGGAAAGCTTCTACCACTCTCGTGCATCCTCCCGAAGCTGGAACGCCGCCAACTTAACCCGCAAAGCATCCTCTTCAATCTCTAGAGTATCAAGAATTATCGTGGTCACTTCCAACCACTCAGTAGCAACTCTGGGGTCTGGCTCCCAGAAAATATTGGAGGATCCAACCACCGAAATTCTCTCATGGCCACAGAGGCCCTTGGCTCAGGAGCCCTCACTCCCGCCCTTGTCGACTCAGCCATCGCTCTCATAGTTGCCAGCATCTCTTGTACAATATCAACACTGCCTGCCTGTTCTTGCGAGGCATGAACGTCCTCTTCTTCCGGAACCTGGACATGCGCACAACCTCGGCCACGACCCCGTCCCCCTCGTGTGGATATAGTTCTATACCAAGATAATAAAATAGGATAAGCTTTCCACTTAAGAGTTTGTTAACACGTCTCACATACCGAGGAGAACAAACAAGACAAACACGTTAATTTGGATAATCTATTTAGGTTCCTTGCTAGAAAACACATCGGCCAAACGCGTTTCTAACTTGGCTTCAAAATTTGTTAATCCAAACATCCGAAGGCAAGACTAATCCATCCCAAGACCCAACCTCCATACCCACATATACACCAATTATCATGCTTAACAAGCCATCAGTATATAGTAAAAACGCTTAAACATATGCAAGCAAACAAACATACGCAATCATCCTCACCAGGTGATGCACCATCTTCCCATGGCTCTTAGGTATTCGAACTCAGAGCTCTGATACCAAATTCATAGGCCCCAAAAATCCAGGGTCATGTGAAACCCCCAACAAACCACCAGTTTGTAAAACGATAGAATCTTACTAATAAAACAACCATTCAAAAATAATAAAGCTTTTGGAATAAAAAGAGTACCTAAGGTTTACTCTCAGAGCAACATGCAAACCTGTCCATACAGTATAATATACAGCCTCAAGGCTTACAATACATGACTTTAGAAATAGGCAACATATATATAAATACATGTTTGTATAACAAAAATAGAAAACTATACAATAGTCTTCCTGCCACCACGGGAACAGGTAGATCAACTCCACGTGATCCTCAACACCTGAAAATAGTATTAACAAATCCCACTACGTAAGCTGAAACCCAATAGAAATAGACTATGATACAGTAAAGTAGGCAGAATATGCAATCACATAGTGTAAACTCAACTCAACCACATGAGTATCAAAATGGTTTTACTACATAAAACCCCAAGTTTTTCAACCTCAAAACCAAGCTTTTCAACAATGCAAATAACATTTTTATAATTAAAGAAAAGCAATAACCAAAACGTTTTCCACTCGGATTACACAACCGAGGAAAGAGAAAATAAATTCTATGTACCAACTACGTCACAAAGGGATAGACGTAATAACTATAGACTCCTGCCCATTACCTATCCCTAAATCATTTAAGACCTGTTAGATAATGACAAGTTCTATACGAAATTACCACAACGTAACTGCTTAATTTACGGGCCCGAAACTCGAGGATACAAAGCACCCAACCACTTAATTTACCGGGATTAACCCGAAGGTAAAAAGCACCTACTCTGCGCACGTTTTCAAACTTCTACCGAGGGCAACTTGTGCCAAATACCCGCTATCCCGGCACATCTAGAGAATCATTTACAAAAACCAAAATATTTCCACCTATACATTAAATATGTACAAAGATCCATCCATCAACATGGAGATCAAACAAAACATTTTCAAAATATTTTTCTCCGTTTCCAACAAAATATTTTCAAAACTGAGACTCAACCCCAAGGGTTAGTTCCAAACCTCCATAACAGAAAGTGTTGAGATTTTCACAAATTCTCCATTTTTAAAACCACCTTTGAAAACCATATATCCACAAGTCATGATTCAATAAACCAAGAAAACTAAAAAATATGCCTTTTACTCGAAAAATAAGGTTTAAACATAAATATGACATTTAAAGCATTTTCAACAGGTAAAAAGTATATAATTGCACGTAGCACCCTTAAACAACAATACAGTCTAGGATCCTATCTCGGAGAGTTAAAAAACTCTATGTCTCGAAAGTCAAACTTTGTCGAAACGAGAATTTGCCCAGATGGATACGAAGCCCTCGACGCGAACAACAAGGATCTGCTATCCACCTACCAAAAACTAAGCCCGGGGCCTCCCGAAAGCTAGAGAGAAGGTAGAGGAAAGAAAAGAGAGGGAAAAGATAGGCTCAAAAGATATTTTTATGACTCAAAAGATCTTTTTGTGGGTTTTATAGGTTTTCGCGCCAGGCCTCCACCGCTCGAGCGCTCAAGCACCGCTCGAGCGGACCCCTACTGACATATATCTCTGCCATACCACCGCTCGAGTGCACACCCACCGCTCGAGCGATCAACGCTGGGAGAAAACCAAACGAAGGAAGTAAGCCAAACTCCTGCATGCATAACGCATTCATAAACATGCTGTTCTACAACAATGAAACATAAACCTTTTCTCAAGGATATACATATAACGAAAAGAAACACATCAAACATGTATATATCATAAAATGAAATGGAACTGGGTCTCACAAAAAATTGGTATTTCCATGCCTGGTGGCTTTCCGACAGCTTAGTTGGTGAGGTGGTGGTGCCGTGAATGTGTGGAGGTGGCATGAGGTGGTGGCTCATGGTGGTTGGTGGAGAAGTGTGGTGATGTGGCTGTGTGGGGGAGGATGGAGGAGGGAGGAGGGAGGAGGTGACGCAGGTGGTGGAATTGGAGGTGAGTGTGTGGAATTGGAAGTAGGCGTAGTTTTTGTATAAAAATAATGTGTAGGACTTAATAGAACAATAATTTTAAATAAAGACTTATTCATAAACAAGTATCCCATGTGGGTCCTAGCCCAAAATTTTCCCCAAAAATAAAATCAAATGGCTCCTTGTATATATAGTCGTTATTCCATGGCAAGGAGAATTAACAAAAAGTAATATATTGTAAAATGTGTTTGATCTTACTTTTGCTCATCATTCCATCATTGCAAATGCATATAACATGAGTTCTTGGACTCTCCTCCAAAATAAAAATGGCAATTTCCCCTACCATTATCCTATCCATTTTTTTAGGATTTTGTTTTTCAAACTCTATAAGTGGTGTAGGGATGAGATTTACTTTCTCGTCCCCAGTTGTATTATTGACTTTGTATATGTAAGTTTATCTATAAAACTTAATTATTTTAATACAATAAAACTATTAAGCAAAATGAAAATAAAAATTGGAGGTTAGAACACAGTACTAATAAGATTTTAATAGGAGAAGAGCATACACTGTTTTTAATGCGGTAAGTCATCTTTCACAATTTAAGTGCCTTGATAACCAAAATACCCTTAGTTATTTTCATTTTTTTGAACTTTAAAATGCATATCTTTTTGTCAAAAATTCAGTTTTTCTTATACAAAATTTGTATTTTTAGAATTCGTTTTTCAAAACTATCAAACAAGATCTATGAGAGATACTAATTTAATAAAAAAAGGACATATATATATATATTTCATTGTCAAATATTTTTTAAAAATAATTAAGTAAACAGATTTATTCATTAGATTCAAATAAATTTACTCGATCAATAATATTTTTTTTTAAATTGAGAGCTAGAATAGTTTTTTCTAACAAAATTGGTGCAACTAGTATGTAAATCTCAAAAAAAAAAAAACAATAGCATGAACTTAAAAAATTAATAATTTAAGATAAATTACACTTACCTCCCCTGAGATTTAAGATTATTACAAGAACCTTCCTTGAGGTATCTGAAATTACATTGCCCTCCCTTGTCAGATACTACCGTTTGACTCCATTACCAGAGGGATTGATATTACCTTTTTACCTATTGCTCTAAAGAACTATTTTGTGTTAAATAAATTAGCTAAAGTAAAAGGCACTGTTACCCTTTGTATTTACCAATGGTCTTGATGGGACTGGAGCCGAAAACAGTCTGACTCTCTATTCAATCAACTGTAACTCTCCTCTTGAACGCACGTTTCGGGAAAGCCCCTTTGGTGAAGACCGAAGGATGAACTCTTTCGAAACCACATTTGCGATTGCTTGAAGATCGAAGGTTGAACTCTTACGAAACCACATTTTGCCAAGTTTGAAAATCGAAACCATATTTCGCGAAGTCTAGAGAGAGTCGAAGGTGCAAGTTGAAGGCAGCTGAAGCTGGTAAGTTGGATGATTCCTCATAAATCATTTCTTTGGATGAAATGATTTTTTCTGATGATTCCTCATAATAATCCAGAGAAAAATGTTAGTTTGGATAGGCATATACAGTAAATGTACTCCATATGTAGATTCTCGATATATATACTGATTGCTATGTTTTTGTGCGATTTGTGCCATTTTCGGTTCCTTATGCGATTAGGGCTTAAAAGACAAAAAAAAACTAAAAATTGATCGAACAGTTGTGGTTAGGGTCTCTTCAAAAATTTGTGTGATTTGTGCCTTCTCGAATGATTTCTTGCTATTTGTTCGATTTTTGCATTTTGTTCCAATTGCGATTAGGGTTTCTTCAAAAATTTTGTGCAGTTTGTGCCTTCTCAAATGATTTCTTTCTATTTGTTCGACTTTTTCATTTTGTGCGATTAGGGTTTATAAGAGACTTATTTTTGCTATTTGTTTGAATTTTACCCTACTTTTTATTCGATTTTTGCTATTTGTTTGAACAGTTGCAATATTTGTTCAATTTTTACCTTAATTTTTGCTATTTGTTCCAACAGCTGCAATATTTATTCGATTTTTGCTATTTGTTAGAATTTCGATTTGTTGCGGATCAGTTTCTATTAGGCCTTTTTGTTTTCCACACATGACTTTTGTATTAGCTAGGCCTGTAAACTAATTTTTATGGTTATCAATATAATGAAGGAATATTTATACAATCTCCACTCGCTCATTCATATTCATACAAACTCATTCATTTATTGCGAAATACATGTAACAACTAACACAATACTACTACATAGTTATGGAACCGATTTACTCTGATCGCTACTAAATTTCCTTTTAACTCTAACTTACTTAAGTAAAACAAATAACAAAACTACAACAGATATTGGAAGACATGCAACTACTAGCATCTTCATAATCTAACACTCTCTTTCATCACTTGGACTCTTGTGAAAATGGTTCTACCTACGAGACCCATCGTCCTCTCATTAGCTTCTGATGCATTCTCATGATTTGGTTGCCTTGATTGAAAATGATGAGTTGTTGAATGTTGTAAGATCGTATTCAGACTAGTGGGGTTATCACTCCCAGAAATTGCAAGCTCCAACTTGGCATACATAGTATAACCTTGATTTATTTTTTTCGAATTTTGAGATTCTTACCGCAGCTCTTTATCCACACATACAGTTTTTGTTTCTATTCTTTAAGTAATTTTGGTTCGGATTGCTTCCTGCATTGCTTGAGCTTGACATTTTAACCTGCATCATATGTAATTTAATTTTATATAATTTTAAAATAAGTATCATATGGACTTTAATTTTATATACTTAAAAAAATAGAAATATACTTTCAAAAAAAATTTAGAAATATACTTTTAAGAAAAATTAGAAATATACTTTTAAAAAATATCAAAAATATACTTTAAAAAAATCAAAAATATACTTTAAAAAAATTAAAAATATACTTTTTAAAACAATCAAAAATATACTTTTAAATAAAAATAAATAAGAATACCTTTACTCCTGCTTCAGACCTTCAATGGCTTTTGGCATAGAGCAGGAGCCTCTCGGTTGATTGGTATGGAGCTGGAGCTTCTCGGTTGAGCGGGAGGAAAATATTGGCAGAGGACCCATGGGCATTTTTTGTCATTTACAAAATATAGTTTCAGGGTATATTGGGTATTTAACATCTTTGCCCCATCAGCATGTGATCAGAGAGGGTAAAATTGGAACATCGCATGAATCTTCATGTTTATGTCAACAATTCCCGTTAATTCTATTAACGGAGGTCAAACGGAGGGAAAAACTAAAACAGACAACAACACCAGAAGATAGGACAATGTAATTTCAGAGACCTCAGGGGAGGTTCCTAAAATAAGCTTCAACCACAAGGGAAGTAAGTGTAATTTACCCATTAATTTAAAAACAACTTAATACATCAAAATTAGAGAAAAATTAAACAATAAATTTATCCATCCTTACTTTCTTCTCGTACTCACACCTAGCAATGACAAGTTTAAATTAGAGTTCATTTGGCAACTTGGCTTTACTTTAAACCACTTTAAGCTAAAAAGTTAAAAAATTTGTTTGGTTGAAAAATATGTGACTTTTAAGCCAAAGACTTAAAATGGCTTTAAGCTAAAAGACGAAAAATTTGCTTAAAGTTGTTATAATTTTTTAAAATTTATTTTTAGATAATTTTATATTCAATATAGATCATAGTTGATCAATTTTGACGAGGAAATTTTAAAAATATATTTTTTACAAAAAAAACATAGATGTGTATAATAAAAGTTATGATATTTTTAAAAAATATAAAAAAAATTATATTAAAAGCAAAAAAGGCTACAAGCTTTTGAGTTGAAAAATGAGGCTTTTTAATTTTTTGAACTTTAAGCCAAAAGTCAAAAAATCGGCTTAATGCCGGTAGCCAAACAAGCACTTAAGTCATTTCCAATGAAATGACTATCCCTTTTCTTGGTCATAAACCTTTTTGAGTTTACAATAATGGGTAATTTTAATTAGCTAATTATACAAGAAAAAAAAATTAGGAATTTTCCCCAATTTTACTAAAAAAATTACATTTATCTCTTATTTTTTTACTTTTACTTTTCATTAGTATCGTCATTTTAAAGTTGAGAATTTACTCGTGTTCTGTGACGACCCAAAAATTTTGGATTCATCTAGAGCGACAAATAAAACACTAGGCAACAGAAAGGCAAAATCTTGTTCTAATATTTCTTAAAAAAAGTAAAATTAAACCAAAAATTTTATTACATCATTGTTCTTGCAGCAGAAAATAAAAATAACTGAAAACAAAAATGTTGATAGTAAATACTCTGGTGGCTGGGTTCACATGAACTAGGACTCTATTTGTTCTTCTATGTTCGCTCCTTTACGACGTCATCCTGCACTTCATAACCTAGTGTTTGAATCATCAGGGCGACATAAAACGAAGCCATGAGTTCAAAGAACTCAGTAAACTCATCACAAGTAAAGCATGCATCGATAGCTAATCATATCAACATGTAGCAACAAATAAACAGCAGATATATCAAAATGCATCGTGATTTAATTAATTACTAATAACTCAAACTAGGATTATCCTGGAATACTACCCAAATACATCCTCATCATCCTCCTCCTCCTCCTCATCATCATCATCATCATCATCCTCATCATCATTGTGAGACCCTGATCCATTTTCTTTTTTGGCATTTTTGGACACGCGTTTCGTGTTTTCGTTGTAGCATGTTTTTATGCTTTTGATGCATCTTCGTGTTTAGATATGCATGCGGGGGTTTGGTTTCGTTCCCTTGTTTTGGTTTTTTCTCTCCCAGCGTTGACCGCTTAAGCATAGCCACAGGCGAATAGGTTTCCTCATAATCGAACCCTTTTTTCTGAGTAAACCCCTTCACTACAAGCCTAGCTTTGAAGGTTTTCACCTTCCCGTCCACTTCTCTCTTTATCTTGTAGATCCATTTGCACCCGATGGGTTTTATCCCATCTAATGGTTCTACAAGATCCCAGACCTGATTAGAGTACATAGACTTTATCTCAGATTTCACAGCCTTTTGCCATAAATCTACATCCTTGTCTTATAGTGCTTCATTATAGTTTCTGCGTTCGGTATCATGTTCTTCTAGGATCTTGTCGTAAGACTCTTCCAAGAACATGAACCTCTCGGGTTGACGAATAACCCTCCCACTACAACGAAGCTCCTACTGTACTCACGATAGGTAGTATCTCATTCCGTTCATTAGG
Organism: Heliamphora ciliata; assembly: GCA_032360265.1. NCBI lineage: Eukaryota > Viridiplantae > Streptophyta > Magnoliopsida > Ericales > Sarraceniaceae > Heliamphora > Heliamphora ciliata. The sequence continues at coordinate 24,062 of JAUMHN010099803.1, forward strand.
TATATTTTTTGATTGTACCAAATCATCATTCCTGACCTCTTCTAGAACAACTTGCGATCGGGGTTTGTGATTTATTACATAATCCTCTTTCAAAAATCTTGTATTTGTGCTAAAAAATACCTCTGACTCTTAGGATTATAAAACCACCTTTAGTTCCTCTAGGGTATCCTACAAAGAAATAGACTTCTGTCTTTGATTCCACTATACTTGCATTTCCCACCAACACGTGTGCTGGGTAATCCCCATATCTGGAGATGTTCAAAACTTGACTTACGCCAAGTCTACAACTCCTTAGGGGTATCGAAAACAGCCTTAGTAGGTACCAAATTCAGAATAAAAATTGCTGTCTCTAATGCAAACTCCCAAAACAAATGTGGTAAAATCGAATAACTCGTCATGTCCCTTACCATCTCCTTAAAGGACCTATTCCTCCTTTCAGCCACACCATTCTGCCGTGGCATCCTTAGTGCAGACAACTGGGATGTAATCCCATGTTCTGACAAGTAGTCCCTAAACTCCCAAAGAGGTATTTACCTCCACGAACAAATCATAGGGTCTTTCCAACCTCTTGCCTGGATGTTCATAGGACCACATGCATCAGAATGAACTAGTTCCAACACTTCTTTGGCTCTAAGTCCCTTGGCTGTAAATGGCCTCTTAGTCATCTTACCCTCTAAACATGATTCACAGACTAGAAGTGCCTCCACTTCTAATGAACCCAAAGGTCCATCCTTTACCAGTATTTGTTTACTTTTTAGATTAAGACGACCTAGACGAAGATGCCAAAGTAATGTTTAGTTCAGCGAGGAACCTACCCTATTAAATGGTAAAACATGTTAGTTATTTATCTCATCGTTTTGAACAATAGAAATAAATGGGTGTAAAAGACCATTATCCAATGTGTCATGACAGATAAAGTGTTTGCCAACTATAATATTGCAAAATTTCTTATTGAAGTAAACACAATATCCGTCAATACCCAATCAGAAAATCGAAACTAAGTTCCA
>JAUMHN010099913.1:0-25068 GCA_032360265.1 Heliamphora ciliata
AGGAGTGGACGTAGGCTAAGATCAAGCCGAACCACTATAAATCGTTGGTGTTTGGCTCATCTTTTAATTTTTGCTTAAATACACTTTTGAATATATAATTGTCTGGTAATATAAAAAATCAAAAGGTTTTCAGAAAAAGAATTTAATCATTTTTATTGATAAAGAAACCCAATTCACCCCCCTCTCTTGGGTTGCCTTGTTCTAACACTCTCAGTGGTAGAATTTCTTAAGCTGGTCTGAATTGATAGGTGTAGAGAAAATATTCCCATCTACGTCCATTAGAATTGCAGCACCTCCTAACATGAAGGTTTTGATAAGATAGGGTCTAGCCTAATTGGGTTTGAACTTGCCCCTGGGGTCGAAAATCAGAGCTCTGATCTCTTTGAGGACTAAATCACCTTCCTTCAAGTTTCGGAACTTAACCTTCTTGTTGAACGCTCGAGCTATTCTCTTCTGATACTCCTGAACATGAAACAGTGCTTGAAATCTTCTTTCGTCAAACAAGTGTAATTCTTCAAATCTGTTCCTTTCCTATTCTGTTTCAGGAATTCCACTCTCGGCCATTATTCTTATAGACGGGATCTCCAATTCTATTGGTAGAACTGCTTCCATTTTGTACACCAAAGCATAGGGCGTTGCTCCAGTAGAAGTTCTAATCGATGTCCGATATCCCCAAAGCGCAAATGGTAGCTTTTCTAGCCAATCTCTACCTCCCTCTATCATTTTTTGAAGGATCTTCTTTACATTCTAATTTGCGGCTTCCACAGCCCCATTAGTTTGTGGTCTATATGGTGAGAATTTGTGACTAACAATCCGATATTCCTCTAATAGATCCAAAACTTCTTCTTGAAAGTAAAAACCGTTATCTCATATGGGACTTTGTATCGGGGACTCTTTACCGACAGATGAGATTTTTTTGGATGAACCTGGCTACTTAGAAGGCTTTCAAGATTGAGGAAGAGATAGCTTCATCCCACTTCATGAAATAATCAATTGCCACGAGAATAAACTCGTGCCCATTTAACGCCTTAGGTGTAACCTTCCCTATGACATCGATTCCCTAAATCGAGAACGACCATGGCAAGGTCATGTTATACAGCTGAGATGGCGGTACATGCATGAGGTTTGTGTGGATTTGGCATTTTTTGGCATCTCTAGACAAACTGATGGCAGTTTGCTTCTATGGTCATCCAGAAATATCCTTGGCGTAGGATCTTTTTTGCAAGCATCATCCCGCTTATGTAAGGTTCGCAAACTCCTTTATGAATTTCTGTCATTACCTCGTGCCCTTCTTTTGTGTTAATGCAGAGTTTATTAACTCCCAGATATCATCTCTTGTACAGTTTCCCCCCACAGATTATGAACTGTGCAGCGAGTCTCCTAATAGCTCTCTGGTCCTTCTTACTAGCTTAGCTTAGATATTCTCTCTTCTCAATGAATTTCTAGATGTCGTGATACCATGGTAACCTATCAGTGGTTTCTTGGGTCATAGCGATGTTGTTGATTGCAGGTAAATCCTTATGTTGAATATCTAAGGACCTCATTCTTATCCCAGGCGGTATATCAATCATTGATGCTAGAGTAGTTTGGGCATCGACGAATTTGTTCTGCAATCTTGGCACATGAATGAATATTACGCTTTCAAAATAGGGGATCATTAGCTCGAGTTCTCGATGATACTAAACCAGCTTTTCTTCTTTGACTTTTCACTCTCCCTTTGCCTAGGACATGACCAGAGCCGAGTCTCCTAAGACCTCCGACTTCCTTGCCCCTAGTTCTATGGCCGCTTCTAATCCAGCTAAGCAAGCTTCGTACTCTGCCTAATTGTTAGTAACCTCAAAATTCATTCTAAAAGCCAAATGGATACAAGAATCATCGAGGGTAACAAAGAGTATCCCTATCCTATAACCGTATTGGTTTGAGGCCCCATTGAAATAGAGGGTCCATTGATCCTTCTCAATTTTCAGTACCTGCTCATCAGGAAACTTAAATTCAGGCTCTTCTTCTTCGTTGATAGGATTATTAGCTAAGAACTTAGCAACGGCTCTCTCTTTTACTGATTTTCTTGTGATATACTACAAATCGAACTCGACTAGCATCAGCAGCCATCAGGCCAACTTTTCTGTCAATGCTGGCTTTTCAAAGAGGTATTTGAGCAGATCTAACCTTGAGATTAGAATGACACGGTATACCAACTTGTAGTGGCGTAGCTTCCTAGATACCCAAACTAGCGCCCAGCATGTCTTTTCCAAGGGCATATACCATTGTTTGCAATCGATAATCTTCTTACTCAAGTAGTAGACAGCTCTTTTTACCTTAGCTTCGTCTTCCTATGCAAGTATACGTCTCATTGCTGAATCATTCACTGATAGGTACAGTATCAAAGGATTGCCAGGTTCTGGTGGTGACAAAACTGGAGCGTTTTGTAGATGCTTCTGTACAGCTTCAAAGGCGTCTCGACGCTGCTGATCCCATTAAAACTTAGTCCCTTTCTTTAAGAGTCGGAATAAGGATTCACAGGTAGTGGTTAGCCTGGCGAAGAATCGACTGATAAACTGAACCTTTCCCAAGAAGCTCCTTATGCCCTTCTCGGTCTTTGGGGAGGCATTTCGAGAATGGCCTTGATCTTTGAAGGGTTTACCTCTATACCTCGTTGTGTGATCATGAATCTGAGCATCTTGCCTGTAGTGACTCCAAAGGCACACTTTTGAGGATTCAAACACATTTTTTATTTTCTGATCCGCTCAAAGAATTTTGTTAGTGCAACAACGTGTCCCTCTCGGGTTTTGGATTTCACAATCATATCGTCCACATATACTTCCATCTCTTTGTGTATTATGTCGTGCAACAATGTTGTTGCAGTCCTTTGGAAGGTTGCTCTTACGTTTTTCAATCCAAATGGCATGACTTTATAACAATAGGTACCCCAAGGTGTTACGAAGGTAGTCTTCTCTCGGTCTGCTGGAGCCATCAGAATCTGGTTATACCCCGAGAAGCCATCCATGAAGGACAAGAGCACGTTCTTAGCGGTGTTGTCTACCATAACATCTATATGGGGGAAAGGGAAGTCATCTTTGAGACTAGCCTTGTTGAGGTCTTTGAAGTCGACACATACCCGAATCTTCCCTTCTTTCTTCAAAACGGGGACAATATTAGCAACCCACTTCGGATACTTTGCAATCGTGAGAAATTCGACATCTAACTGTCTAGTAACTTCTTTATTGATCTTGAGCACCCAATCTAGCCTAATTCTCGTTAGCTTTTGCTTGACAAGTTTGGCATCAGGATACAAGGAAATTTAGTGCTGTATAATGTCGGGATCTATGCCAAGCATATCTTCGTAGGACTACGCAAAAACATCTTTAAATTCTTTTAATAAAAAGATTAGTTGTTCATGTTTCTCTAAAGATAGAGTGGAACCAATTTGAACCATTTGTGGGTTATTTTTATTACTAAGATTTATCAAAATTGTTTCTTCGGTTATAGGTTTGACTCGCATTTCTTCTTCCTTTTCGATTAAGAATTTTAATTCTTAGGGGATATCCTCCTCGAATTTGTTAAAGCTTTTGGAATCAAGAAAAAATATTTGAAACACTGCAAAGCAAGTAAAGTCTGATTTCATTTCATCAATTTCAATAGAGGTTACATCCTGAGACTCAAGATAGAAAGGGCTCGGGATGCCAATAAATGCATTCCCGACAGACTTAATGTTATCCGACTCGGTAAAGACAGATTTAATAGACTCCAATCCATTCGTTACATCATGCATAATAAAAGACTCAAATGACTGACTCTTTTTCATTTTAGTTGCATCCATGATAGGCGAAGTGTGATCCGTAGGCGCATCAGCTTCCATCATCAGCACGTTCTTGTCTTTGTCATCATTGCCTATACGCACCTGGGCCATCTCTTCATTGAAAAAATGCTCCAGATCTCCTTCTTCACAAAGATCTACCCAATCTGTCTTCATCTCTCCTATGAGACCCATCTGCCAAATCTCGACTTCTTCATCACTATCGGATAGCTAGTCACTGAAAAAGATCTCCAATCCTAGTAATTTCTTGTTAGTTTTCTCTTCTATCCATGGTTTTGGGAACCCGCCATAAGGGAAATTGTCTCTTTCTTTGATGAAATGTCCATTCAACGTTGGCCCATAATTTTCTATGTTTGCCTCCTCTAGTTCTGACTTGCATCCCAATTCGTACCCAAGGCGATTGTGATTTACAGGGATCGGCTCTGAGATCCCTTGCAGATGCTTTCTTAATCTCATGCCCAAAAAATAGGATATCTCCTTCGTCATGGCTACGAATTTTGGGTTAACATAACTCCCCTCGTCATTCATCAGAACTTGTATAGCCTTATTTTCATCAAAATCAAATCTGTTCAACAAGAAATCCTTCTCCCTGTGTTGGATCTCAAGAAGCGGGGTAGCATCACTGAGTGGAACTAGCAAGCTTGTTTCACCCGGTATAGTGATAGTTACTCTATCTTTGATTAATTTTATCTTTTGGTGTAGGGTGGATGGAACAACTCTAATCAATGGGTGATATAGCCATGGCCTTCCCAGTAGCAGGTTGAATGACGCTGGCATGTCAAGGACATGGAACTCTACTTCTCTTTCCAAGGTTCTCACTATTATAGTGAAAGTCACTAATCCCAAGACATCTCTTCGCGTGTTATGGTATGCTCATACCCCTTGTGCACTTAGCTTGAAGTCATGCGTCTTCAATCCTAGGTAGTAAGCAGTTCGCAGCGGGCATACGTTAAGGGCGAAACCGTTGTCGACTAAAACAATCAGTACCCATTTTTCCAGATATTTGATGTTTAAATGCAACGAATTATTGTGGGATGGTCCTTCTGTTGAAAAGTCCATGTCACTAAAGGTAATAATATTGGACTATTTCTCGGGTACGAGCATTCCAACCAGTTGGTCTGGGGTGACACCAATCGATATGTCCACGTTGTTCAAGGCTTTTAGGACGGCCTGTCGGTGTTTGTGGGATGCTACAAGCAACCCCCAAATGCTTACATTGGCTTGTGTCTTCTTAAGTTTCTTTAGCATTACATCTTCCTTTTCACCATTTTGTCTCTCTGTTCGTTTTGCCTATTTTCTCGATTTCTCTGTGCCTCTACTCGGTTGCCCCTTTTCCTGTTGTGCGGGCTTAAAGTGTCTTTCACTCCTTATCAGGTGTTCTATCTGCTCTTCGAATTTCCATAACCCTTTAAACTGGTCAACTACTTCTTAAATTTTGGCCATCGGGCCTCCCTTCTTTCGAAAGGCCCAAAAATTGTCTGTCTTTTCATCGTTCCTTTCATTTTTCCAAAAGTCTTCCTCGATCCCCATTATGTTTTGTGAAAACCATTCGGACTCTTTGCTGATTGCGGCCTCCAACTCAAAAAGTTGTGGCAATGACACTTCATCCAACGGGTCTTCGTAACCGTAGGACGAGGGAAGGCCTTAAGGCTTCCACGGGCCTCCATAGTCATGTGATTCTTTGACTATTGGGTGCCATTCTGGCACATCTTCTCTTTCATCATATTCTATATCTATTAATTACTGCTCAACTTTTTCCAACTTCCACATGTTGTTCTGTTCCTAATAATCCCATTTGAGTGAACATGAGATAGGTCCATCGGGTAGAGGTGTTCTCAATTTTAGTTCAAGGAGAGGAACTATGTATATAGAAGGGTCAAATGCAAGACTTGTGATTCCTACCAAATTTACTCGGGGAGTACTTCCCTCTTTCTGCTCCTTATTTTCTTTGGCTTTCATACTAACTGGCAATTTCTCATTCTGCTTGTTCCCATTATCAATATCCTTTTCCTTTGAAGCTTCTCCTCTTTTTGATACTTCTTTTCCTACTTCTCCTATTTCAAAACTTGGGTTAGCCTCCCTGTACCAAGCTGCCCCTTGATGCCAGGCTGTGCTATTGCTCAGGATGGTTGGGACGTGTCACTTAATGTCAATTTCGGCCTCTTCCAAATCATCCAATGCCTTGAGGCAGACCAAATCTTCCCATATGCGTTTGAACTCTTCATTTTCTTCATTATTAGCAGGGGGAGGGGTTTCCTCCTCATGGATGATGAAAATCAGCATGGTAAAAGAATCATCCTCGATCAAATCCCGGATAAGGTCATCAAGCCACAACACCTTCTATATAGATAGAAAATCTACAATCGGCTTTAGTTCTGTTATGAAAACTATGAACTTGGTGGGATCAAATCCTTTCAACTCTCCTCCGATGGCATTTATATTCTACTAATTTACATGATTTGGAAGAGGGTTGGTAGTAACATTCAGCTTCTGAGTGGCAGTGGGTGGAGGGATCACTTTGTTGTCAATCAAATCATGAGTTTCATGCTGAATTCTCATGCAATGTTTGTTAAATAGCCGTGCCCCTAGTGAAAGGCACAGTATTTGGTAGGATTATATCGGGGTGGCAAAGCATTTGGAGGTGAAGTTGGCTCCAAAGGCTTTATGAGGCCTCTCTCAATTAAATAACTTAGGATAGATGTTAAAGGCACAATGAGTTGGGTGAAGGTTCTCTTCTGATTTTGGGATAGGTTTTGGGCAGCCGACTGGACAGATTGGCTTTGCTTGATTCGGATTGGGGTTTAGCAAGTTTACTTCGTAACTTCGGCTCACTGCATTGGCGACATTATTCTAATTACTGGCATACAATTTTCAAATCATTTTTTGACTCGATTCTCCCTTTTCAATGTCCCAGGATTGTAGAGCATCCTCTATCTATACTCCTGCATCAAAAATTGGCTCAAATGTCATCAATGGCTGCGTGATCAGATACTTACGAAATTGTGATTGTAGGTTCTTCACCACCATTCTTACTTGTTCTTTCTGAGTGGGCCGACTCGTCATCTTAGCCGCTTTAGCCCTTCGTCAGGTTAAGAATTCCGCAAAAGATTCTATGGCTTCCTGTTGGGTGGTCTCGAGCTCCCGAGTGGTAACATCGAGCTGGATGTTGTAGTTGTACTAATTGACAAATGCGGTGGCAATGTTCTCCCATGTTCTTGTCTTGGCAACATCTAAAGACAGAAACCATTTCTAAGCGGCTCCTGACAAAGATCGCTAGAAAAGCTGGGCTTTCAACTGGTCATTAATATCCATCGGCAACAAAGTCCCCACATACATTTTGAGATGAATCCTTGGATCTCCGGTTCTGTCAAATTTCTCCATATCAGGCATCTTGAACTTCTCAGGAAGTTTAGCATCGGGGAAGAGACAAAGTCTCTCGACATCTAACATGTAGTCTTCGACACCTCGGGCTTTCCTCAAAATCTTCTCTAGCTTATCGACCTTATCAGATAAGATTAATTCTTTCATGGTTAGAATTTTTGGGATCCTCGATTGAATAGGCTGTGCAATAGCTACTTGTCGAGCTCCCTCGGGTTATACATTGTCATCCCAAATATCATTTTCTATGCTATCCTCTTAATCATTTGGAACAACCACATTAGGCTCCGCAACCCGAGTCTATAAGGCTTAAATCTGAGCCTGACACTGTGTCTGAAGCTTAGCTTGATTCGTCATAGCAGTACCAACCTCTTCAACTGTCTGTTGCACTTCTAGAATTGCCCTCATCATGTCAGCCATGGTCAGTTTTGGGTCTGCCATTAGCAATCTTAATTGGCTAATACGTCTGAGTCTTTCGCTTGGAGATTGGGCCCAAGTGCATATAGGTTCTTCTCTATCTGAAGTTATGATCTCGGGCCTCTAAACTAAAAGGGCTTACATAAATCAAAAAACTCATTAGCCGAGCCTAGACTCAAAATAACTCACACTCGAAAATAGACTCATATGAACTAAAAAACTCCCACGTAAACTCAAAATAGTTCTCCCTCGATGACGGGTTGGGAAAACGAAAGCTAACCCTAATCAAGGTGCCATTATTCAAAAAAAAGCATCTATAAAAAGAACATCATATAACCCTAAAAGATTTATTGATCCTAAAAGAAGGGTTCTAAGAAGCTATATGCTCATGAAAAGGTTGGTAGGTCATCACTGAATATACCTTCTGAATAGAGTTAAGAATATTCCTCCCAATGCTAGGAATGGTGCAAGGTATGGTCAAACGGTACGTAATAACTCTTTTTGCTACATCTATGGAAGCATGTGGCCAAAAAGCTTGCTGGCTTTCCTGACATAGCCCCGAGGCAGTATACTGACTGAGGTATCGGGTTGGTGGAGCGGGGATTTAAGAAGCAAGCACACAAATATGCAAATGTAGATGCAAATACCAATAAAAAGTTTATAATAAGAACCATTGACATTTTCAGTTAATCCCTCTTATGATTTTTTGAAAAACCAGTCCCCAGCGGAGTTACCAGAAAAACTACGGGCCTTTTCTGGGAAGATTGGAAAGGGAAAATGCACCGGATATTCATTATTTTAAAAAAATGTTCCTTTTCTTATTTAAAACAGAAAATCCAAGATATCCAAACACATTTTTAAAACAAAATAGAATTGTCACTTAGTTTTTGAGAAAAATCAAGAAAAACAAAAGAAGGCTGCGGGTCTTTTAAAAAGCGTAACCAGAGAAAAAAGAGAGTTTGGGGGCTAAAGTACGAGAAAGAAAGGTGTTAGGCACCCTTCTAGCCCAATCGTGAGGTTGACCTCTACTTTATCAATATTGGTTCTTTTATTGTAAACTTTTTTAAATGTAACATATACAGAACGGGAGATTGAAGAGAGTTCAAACAATATCAAACAACAAAGCAAAACCTAACTACGCTTCTCAAGGTCATGCGATTTTGTTATTATTGCTAGATATGTCGCACATATAGTTTGAGTAAAGCAAAGCGAAAAACATGTGAGGGGGCAGTAAAATAAACAAATAAATATCTAAGGGGCATACAACGAAATTTTAGTTTCTAACATGCTATATACAGGATATACAGAACAAAATAGAAGAGATTAAAACACTGTTTCAAGTTACTGGATATACATAAAACACACGACCATAGAAAGATATGTCACAGCCGTGACTAATATAGGGTTATCGCGATAAACAGGATAAATAAACCTCATGGTCGTGACAAAACAAAGTCGCAGCTATAGCTTTTAGGGTTCCAAAAGGGTATGGATGTGAAACGAGGACCGAAAAGAGGCCCAAACATGTAGGATAAGTAGGATGAAGGCCATGACCTATGAATCTTAGACCAAGTCAACCATCTTTCATCCTCTATACAAATAATAACTCTAAACAGAACATACATGATATCAAAAATGAGTAATAGAGCACGATAAACACACTTCTCATGTATTGGCCTCATAAAACCTTACGATCGTAGCCAAACTAATGTGACGATCGTGACAATCATATAAGCGAAACTAGCGATCTTTGTAGCCATATAGCGGCCAGAACTATCAGACTCACAAAATACACGGCCGTGACATGGAGAGATCACGGTCGTCGTGTTATAGGTCAACAAAATGCATAACAAATGAAAGCATGAAATACAAAGACCATAACTCAACTATTTTGAGCTAGATCCACTGTTTATCTGCTATTAAAATAATATGCTAAGTTGCAGAAGGGAAGAGATAAAACAGAAATGTATAAAGAAAAATGGAGCCATGGATAAACAATAAAAGGTTTTGAAAGCGTTTTTTAACATCTTCAGCCTAAAAGGAATGTTGTGGCCTAGGCAAATAAACCATTCGGCCGTACCTTCTATAAGTTTGAAAATGGCGACTTGGTATAGAAACCTCACGGCCGGTACTATTTCCGATCAAAAAGATAGTGGCTAGGATAAACTCCTCATGGCCGTTATTACTGGTTTAAGAAACCATATGGCCATGTCATTTAAAGATCATAGCCATGAGATTATGTGAACCTCAAAGAACTTCAAATGTGCTCAGTGTGCCTGTGGGTTCCGAAAGAAAACGCAAACAATAATGAATATAAAAATAGAAAGTTACGAGAACACTGTTAGTAAGGAGAAAAACTAGAATAAACAATACATGTATTGAAAAGGATGCTAAATAATCAATAAAACGAAGAAAACCTCACCCACGACACCCTCAGAGGAAGGAAATGAGGGTTTAGAAAAAAGTCGTAATTCCTATGGTTACCTCGTGTGTGTATATCCACTTCGAATGGCCCATTGGGATGAAGATGGGATGCCTCTGATCCAATACGAGCTCAATGTACTCTTTCAAGGCAAGCAAGAACACAAAAATGGCATGGGAAGTGTTGGATACTAGGTGAGAATGAATTTTTGCAGAGTAAGGGTGTTCTGAAACTGCTCTCTCCTTTAGCTTGGAAACGGCGCCTATTTATAGGTAAAACGGGCAAGGCAGATCTCCTCTGGGATGCTGCCACCTATCTCAAAAGTGATAATAGTAACGGCCGTTACCTTTTTATTTTTTAACAATTCAGGTCGTAACCTTTATGCATTTTACAGGACAGGCCGCTACCTTTATGGTAGCCAAATGTTGCAGTTATAATCAAAATATCACGACCATTACATGAAAAGTAGCGGCCAAGATCAAAATGTGGCGGTGAGAATCAAATTGTGGCGGCCGTTAGAAATGAAGGTCACGGCTTGGGCTGTTTAATGGTTTTTTTTGTGTTTTCGCTTGCTTAGGAAGATCTCCGAGCATGTTTCTCATTCTTTCGCCATTGTGGCACATTCGAAGTGGGTGCCAAAAATTCGATTTCGTCAGATTGGGGTATCTACACCTTCCCTTGTTACCCAGATGTAACTTTTCAAGTTAATAATATTCCTCCTTTTCCATTTAAAAAAACAATAAAAAAGGATTTTGTTTCCCTTCAAAATCCAAGAAACTTTTCAATTGCAATAGGAAACCAACTCCCATTACTCAACCCATATGACAGATTGAGATGACCTTTCGAGTTTTCTCCACGAAGCTTTCTTCTCCATTTAAATCTCCACCACCATTTTAATAATAAAGCCTAATTTCTTGACCATTAAGTCTTCATATTCACTTGTTGAGAATTACTTCTTTTTTTTCTTCTAGTTAGTCAAGTGAACTTTCTTCTTATTAATCACAATCTCTTCAAAGAAAACCTCTTTGTATCTCTTTGATTAAAAAACCATTTTTGTATTTTCAATTCATTATCAATCTTATTACATAATTTGGACAAGGAGATATTGCAAGTAGGTATATTAATTACTCAAAGTAGGATTAAAGAGGGTAACCTTTCCTCTAATAGAAAGATATTTCCTCTTTCAAAAACATCATTTCTTCTTAAGAGTGTCAACTTCACTTTTTTGGAAATCTCAAAGTGTAGTTGAGTTGGTAAGAGACCACATCGAAGAAAGTGGAGATTCTAAATTTAATTCTTAACTTCTTGACATCACCTACGTACAAAAGATTTCTATCATTCTCATGGGTCTTGATTTTGTCTAGTTTATGTGTGGAGGATGCAGATGGATCCGGAATTTCTCCACGAGGGATTTCTTAAGAAAGTATTCACATTCACATTGGGGTTATTCTTCAATTGTAAGTTCTTTTTTCTATTGTTTATGTTTTTTTTTTAATGGTCGTCTTGTCATTTTTCTTCAACATTGATCTTAGCATATAGGTGTGCTTATTCTTCTTTGTGGCCTGGAATAGAATGATTTGCTTTCATTTTCTCAATCTAGAGTAATGTGACTTGTGGAAACAAACCACAAGTTAATTCGGCATCCAGTTTGAGAACTATAGGAAAATTTCTTAAGCTTGAAACTTAAAACTTAAAAAATTGTAAAATACCGTAAGACATCAAAACTTTGGATAAGCCATCAACTGGTTCTAAAACTCATATGAACACGTCAATCTAGGGTAATGTGACTTGCAAAAACAAACCACACATCAATTCAACGTTCGGTTTGAGAATTAAATGAAAATTTGTTAAGTTCAAAACTTAAAAAATCGCAAAAATGCCGTAGGAGGTCAAAATTTTAGATAAGCCATCGAATGAATCTAAAACTTGTATGAACATGTCAATCTAGAGTAATGTTGTGAAAATAAACCACACATCATTTCGACGTCCGGTTTGAAAATTAAATGAAAGTTTGTTAAGCTTAAAACTTAAAAAATCACAAAAATGCCATAGGATGTCAAAACTTTGGATAGGCCATCAAATGGTTCAAAAACTCGTACGAACACGTTAATCAAGAGTAATGTAACTTGTGAAAACAAACCACACATCAATTCGATGTCCGACTTCGGAATTAGATAAAAATTTGTTAAACTTGAAATTTAAAAAATCGCAAAAATGTCGTAGTTGGTCAAAACTTTGGATAAGCCATCAAATGGCTCTAAAACTCATACGAACACGTCAATCTAGAATAATGTGACTTGTGAAAATAAAACACACATCAATTTAACGTCTGGTTTGAGAATTAGAAGAAAATTTGTTAAGCTTGAAACTTAAAAAATCGCAAAAATGCCATAGGAGGTTAAAACTTTGGATAAGCCATCAAATGGATCTAAAACTCATACAGACACATCAATTTAGAGTAATGTGACTTGTGAAAACAAACCACACATCAGTTTGAAGTTCGATTTGAGAATTAGATGAAAATTTGTTAAGCTTAAAACTTAAAAAATCGTAAAAATGCCGTAGAAGGTCAAAACATTGGATAAGCCATCAAATCGTAAAAATGCCGTAGGAGGTCAAAACTTTGGATAAGCCATCAAATAGCTCTAAAACTCATACGAACACGTCAATCTAGAATAATGTGACTTGTTGAAACAAATCACACTTCAATTTGACATCTGATTTAAGAACTAAATGAAAATTTGTTAAGGTTGAAACTTAAAAAATCGCAAAAATATCATAGGAGGTTAAAACTTTGGATAAGCCATCAAATGGCTCTAAAACTCGTACAAACACATCAATCTAGAGTAATGTGACTTTTGAAAATAAAACACACGTCAATTCGACGTTCGAATTGAGAATTAGATGAAAGTTTATTAAGCTTCAAACTTTAAAAAGTCGCAAAAATACTTTAGGGGGTCAAATCTTTGGATAAGCTATAAAATGGCTTTAAAACTCGTACAAACATGTCAATCTAGAGTAATGTGACTTTTGAAAATAAACCACACGTCAGTTTGACATCCAGTTTGAGAATTAGATGAAATAAATGAAAATTTGTTAACTTTGAAACTTAAAAAGCTGCAAAAGATCTATAGGACTATAAACTAGCGGTTCGATGACTTGGGTTCGAACATGAACCCATTACTAGACCAAAGAAACTTGTACGAATAAAGGGCACCTCAATTCGAATTTAGGTTAGATAATGAGAAGGAAATTTTTTAATTTACATTTTTTTTAAGTTCATTAATTTTATGTTTACTTTATAGGGTTTAACAATAATTTTTTTTGTAACAGATACGGATCAGGGACGCTATTGTACTTTTGAAGTGATGATCATACTATTAGGATTGAGGAATTGATGAACTATTTTGTAATTTATATCATTTTTGAAAAAACGGTTAATGAATGTTTGGAACTTGTTATTTTATTTGGATATGTTTAGAGTTTTATTATTATTATTAAATTCTTGGTGAATTGAATGGATGAGAATGCATTTGGTGGTGATTATTATTGTGTTATACAAGTTTTTTTTTGTATATGATTAGCGAAAAAATATTATAGTTTAATTATGGGAGTTTTGTTTCTAGTTTATCTTTAGCGACAAAATGATTTTGGTCTCTAAAAACATAATGTTCTCTAGTTACTATATATCGACATGTTTCGTCGGCAAATGTGACCATTACCGACGAATTGGGACCATCAACGACGGCTTGCTTTGTAGGCAAAGATAGGTTATTGCCGACGAAAATGCCATGCCATTAATTAGTTACCATTAGCGACGACTGGCCTTGCAGGCGAAGAGACATCATTGCCGAAAAATTTGGCTTGTCATGGATAGTTACCAATAGTGACGATTCAGTCGTCGGTAAATGGTGATCTTTCGGCGACAACCCAAAATTATCGCGGTAGATTTTTCCAGACCGAGTTTTCGCGACAAGGGGGCGATGAAATTTATATCTTCACCGAAGGTTTTTGGCGATGAAATTCGTGTTCTTAGCGACAATTATTTTTGTCGCTGTTGATGCTTTTTCTTGTAGTGGGAGGTGGAGACTTAAGTTGGAGGAGTATCAAGTAGTCCTGCATTGTTGATTCCACCATAGAAACCGAGTACGTGGCAGCTTCTGAATCAGCTAAGAAGGCTATTTAGCTTAGGAATTTCCTGCTGGATCTGGATGTGGTGCCTTTAGTAAAGTCAGTAATTACACTTTATTGTGACAATAGCGGACCAGTTGCCAACTCGAAAGAATCAAGAGTCTACAAGAAAGAAAAGCACATCGGGCGTAAATACCACCTGATATGAGAGATTGTACAGAAAGATGATATAGCCGTGGCCAAGATTGCATCAAGAGACAACCTTGTAGATCCTTTTACAAAGAGTTTACCAGCTACGAATTTTGACAGTCATGTAGAGAGCATGGGAGTCAGATGCATGGCAGTATGGCTTTAAGTATAAGTGAGAGATTATTAGGGTTGTATACTAAAAATCATGATTTTTAATTTTAGTATTTAATTTTATTTTTTAATAAAATTAGCCTTCTCATTTTTATGAGAATTTTAATGATAATGTATGTATTTTATTGTTTATTTGATGTCGTGTATAAATGTCTTTTATTCTATATAGTATTTAATTTGGTGTATAGAGTTTGGTTTGTACACAGATGACCAGATTAAAGGTTCTTATGGAATATAAGTTTTTGATTCACAGTTTAGATGGAATTGAATAAACCATCGATACAACTATAGCACAGAGTTTTAGTAGACATGTCTTGGTTACGAGGAACAGATAATAGTATCGTTTATTATTCCGACTCGCGGTGTTAGTACACTTTGTGTGTATTGAATAAGATCACGTTGGTGCAATTGATTTTATACTGACTATATAAATTAATTCACACCCCATGTTTATTATTAGTACTTATACTCTTAATTCCTAAATAATTAATTATTTACGTATATTTAATATTCGTTATTTTGATTTATTAAAGAGTGCGATCTTTTATGGGTCTATAATCCCGGTAAGTTCGATAACGATATTGATTATATGGTGAATATTAATTATTGACGAAATCTATGTCCCAAAAGATCTGGATTGACTATACCCCCTTAAGGAAGCTTATAAGTTTTGACCGAGCCAAACCCTGTAGGTGGATTTAATTATCCGGCAGTCAAATAAGTTAAACGGAAGGTCTTAAGAAATTTATTTAAGAAATTGATTAAATATAATTGTCAGTAATTTAATTAAATCAACGGGTATCGAAAATCTTAACATAGGGAGAATAAATAAGCATTTAATAATATGAGCTCAAATACTACGATTTTGAGAATAAGCCTGAGAATGTAATTATAATTCTTTAGTAGAATGAATTATAATTTATGTTTTATAAAATTGCATGCTTCTGGGTTGTAGTAGGATTTCATAATTACATTGGAAACACATGTCTTATTTACTCCATAGGTCCCTGTTGTAGCCTATTTATATGTTGTTATAAAACCTAACACGATAATTCATATTATTTAGTCAGTGATTAAGTGGCTAGGATTTCCACGTTATTTAAAAATTCTAAGCCTAATCAAGACGAATTTTGAAGAATACGATAAATCAAAACCCACACTCTATTCATGTTTAGCATTCAGGAATATAGTAGAAGGCTTGTGTCGGAGATTTGATTAAAAATCAAAAATCGCGGTGAATCGTTGACTGAAAATTATTGCAGCAACTAAAATCATCCAACCAAATTTCGAAAGGTATAATCCTAAAACTAACTTTGGGAGTATTATTGTGTTTTACTTTGATTGTTCGATATTAAAAAAATTTAATCTGGAGCCTGTTTTTGCATTTGTCTGTTCGAATATTTTTTGAGTAAAATCATAGACATAATATTAGAATCTTGGCAGTTTGCCCCAACAGGCACCCTGTTCACCCAACTGTTAGGTTAGCCTATACTTTTATCATATTCGGTTCTTGTAGTAAATTTTTAAAAAATAGCAAATACAGAATAAAATGTTAAAGAGAGTCCATGTAAAAGCAGACAATAAAATGAAAATGCTATCTAAAAGAAAAGGAAAGGCCTAAGGGTCATACAGTACAATTCTCCTATCTAACATTGTCAAACGAAAACAAAATAATCATACAAGGAAAACGAAGAAATCCCATCTAATAGAAAAGAAAATTCTAAAGGGGTATGCTGTACAGTTTCCATGTTTAACATGCTACATTTATTATCAAACAAAGATAAAACAAAGATACAGAACACAATTTTTAGAAACTGGACTAATCAAAAATAGCGCGGCTGTAACAACCAAAGGTTGCTGATGTAGTAAAATAAGACCATAATATTGCGACCGTGACAAAGAAAAGCTACGGCCCTAGCAAAACAAATGGTAAACTCGCGGTCGCGGTAACAAAATGTTATGATCGCTATAAGTACTGAGGAAAAGATTGCGGTCGTAGAAACCAGAGATTGCGGCCGTTAACTCTAAACTATCAGAATAATTTTTACAGTGCACAGTGTGTGAATTAGCTCAAACACATAGAAAACATGCCATTTCACATTTGACAGAACTCGTTTAACATGCTATTTTTCACAAAATCACAAATAATTTTATAATTATAAATTTTTATTTTGTTCTACAACCTAAAAGAATGTGCATGCTTGAAGTAAATAAATAATTAAAAAAATAATAAAACTAAAGAAAATAAAGAAAAATCCTAGTTGTAACGACCCCCAAGAGAGAAAAAATAGGAATTTTAAAAGTGTTACGACGGACTACGATTACCTAAAAAGAGAGGAAGCCCGCGGGTGTCTCCTCAAGTGACGCGAATGAAATTAAGCCGGATGGTCAATTACATGCCAATGAAACCTCAGAGTCGACTTGGATGCAACGAAATCAGGCAAAGGGAAGATATCGAATATTAGGAATGTATCGAGAATTGATTTCGGCAACGTATCGGTATTATGGCTGAATGTCCCTCCCAAAATAAATAAAAACGATGGAATTTATAGAATTTTGGATGCTGGTGTCACCCATTGATGCGCTACCACGCGTTTAGAATAGAAGATTCTACAAAAAAAGACAGTCATGAACGTCAAACCTCGCAGTTGTGATAAAAGAGTATGAATCATGACGATCGTGACGTCCAAAAGTCACGGCCGTTTGTTAGATCGAAGCACCATGAAAACCATGTCATTCAAAGGTCACGACCAGTTCTAAGATCAAAGAACCATAACGGGCGTGACATCCAAAGGTCACAGCCTATTCTAGGATTGAAGTATCAAGATGACCGTGATGTTCAAAAGACAGTCGTGAGCTTTTTGGAGGTACGAGAGGTTTTTGAGTTTTGAGTTGAATTCTTGGTTTCATAATTGCTCGAAGGTATCATTTGGCATGGTTCCGTATATCTTCATCATTGGAGAACACCCGAGGGGTACCTAAGATACGACTAGGTCAAATTGGGGTGTTTACAATACGTGACACTTTTGAGACATGCAGTGAATCTAGTTCGACTATCACGAGCTCCAGATGCGATTGTTACTAACAAGACTATGGTTAAACAAGTTCAAGTAGTGCGGGAAGCGGTGAAGCAAAAGTCGAAAAAAACTAACGCCAAGTATAAAGAAGCAGAAGATAAACGTAGACGCACTAAAGAATTTATGAAAGGAGATTCAGTGATAGTGTTTTTTCGCAATCAGAGGTTTCCAATATGAACTTATAATAAGCTGAAACCTAGAAAGTATAGTCTGTACAAAGTGTTGACAAAAATTAGTGATAATGCTTATGCGATTTATCTATTTGAGGACATGAAGATTTCAAAGACCTTTAACGTCACTATCTTATTTGAGTATCAAGCAGAGGAGCCGCTCTATCTAGATTTGAACTCGAGATCAAATTCTCTTCAAGTAGAAGGGATTGATGTAAAACAAGTGATTTTTAGAGCAATTGACCGACAAAAGTTAAAGAAAAAATTGCAAAATTGGCTAGGATTTGTTTTTATAATTTTCCATTTAGAAATTATTTCCTTTAGAATTATCCAATTTATAAGTGCCGACTGTTTTGGCACATTAATTGTTTCTTATTTATGTTGTGAATTTTTAGTTTCTTTTATTGTTATTCTTAATGGACTAAAATAGCCTAAATAACTACTTTCATATTATGGTTTATTCTTCTACTAGAATAAAAAATTTTCTACTAATATAAAGAATAGTGTAAGCCTAAAGGTTTATTATCTTTTCATCAATAACATTTAGAGTTTCTCTCTCATCCTTGAGGATTCAAAGTTCTTGTTCGTGGATTCGAGTGTTTATCTCATTTGCTAGAAAGCTATATAGCCTTTGTGATATTTTGTTACGTTATCTATTCTTAAATAACTCTTTAGAATGGAAATAATTATCAATTAAGTCTATAAAAGATTATTCTAAGGGGTGTGGAGGATAATAAAGGAAAAATGGCAGGATAAGGTTACACATTATTGAACTTTCATTGAAGACAAAGGAGATATTTTGTTTTTTGATCGGCAAAGATAAACAAATTTTTATTAAGTTTTGGGCTAGAATTGCATGATAAAAACATACAAAGAAGCTCCAACCATGCCCAAACAAGAATCAATGCAACACAAAAAAGAAAGAGAGTGGAGCTTAAAATTCGACAAGCAAGTTACCTGTTGGAGCTGCAAACAAACACAAAGGAGAGAGAGGGGGTAGGGGAGGGGAGGGGACAACTGATCTAACACCACATAACAACTAGAACCCCGACTTGGATTTTCCTTCCTTCACTAAGAGAAATTTGATCACGACTAAGTTTTATGAACTTCCAACCATCATATAAAAACCACTAAGTTCAAGCTCAGAGATTAAATTCCTGAATTCTCTCATACCTTACTCATCCTGTTGCAGTTGGCCTTTTCAATTCTAATTTTTCATTGAAGTCTCCTCATAGGCACCATGAACTATTGAAGATTTATTTGAGGAAGATTAATTCCTGTCAAGGTTTTAATCTGACACCTTCCTCATTAGGAACATAAATTAACACCTTCCTTAATTTGACAACTTTCTTCCAAGGTTGTTGCTATTTTTATCTTCTCTAAATTCCAAATCTATGACATTCCATTATACTAACTTCATTAGAACCTTATGAACTTGTGTAGCATTATTATATTAGGTCCTCATCCCTTGCCTTCATGCCCATAATCTTCTAAATTGCTTCCTCTTGATCCTTCAAAGTTTAAGCCCAACAGTTTTCCTATCTGGAGCACCATTTCAACTTCCTTTCTTATCCGTAGATTCTTGTTTTGAATATCTTGAGTTGATAGGGATGTTAGGTCAATGATTGTTAAAGGTTGGTTTCTACGCTTTTTGCTTTTAGGTTTCTTCTTAGCACGAGATTTGTTGAAGGTGAGATATCCCAGGTTAGACAACTACTACTTCTTCTTTCCCTTCTTCGGTATTGATCTGCATCTAGAGTTTGGACCTTCAGAGGTAACCACGTTAAGGACTAGTGTTTCCTCATTTAGCTGTTGTTCTTCCTCTGGTGGTGCATGACTAGATTGTCCTAGACTATTGTTGGGGTTGGCCTGTCCTCGCAGAAGATTGAGAAGCTTTCCATCATAGGAAGGACTGGGTTTTGCTCCCTAGTTTGCAGGTTTGGAATCTCAATCACACCATCAATGGTTAGGGTTGCTTCCTTATTACTAGGTGATTCAGTCTATGTTTGGCCTAGTTTTTTTTACAAGGATTTTTGGTTAAAAGTCTCTGAAAAAATTCACTTGTTTGGCCTCCTATTATAATGAATTGGCTTTTTTTACATTTTTTCACATCTACTTTTTTATAAATAAAAAAAAACTTATAAAAAAAGTTAAGCCAAACATAGGCTCATCCACTTGACTAATGAATGCCATGTCATCGGACCCTTCCTTCCATTGCACTGTATCTCCCTTGCTTGATGTTGATTTTTGTCGTTGCTTTTCAAATTTACTTACAAATGTATCGGAATCTTCATCGTTTTTAATGGCAAGTTTACTTGGATTGGGTGTTAAAGCTCACCAAACATACATATTTTGGTATTCACCTTCAGAGCACAGTATTTTGTAGATAAGCCTACCAACTTTACGAGATTTAGATTGCAGAATGGGATTAGTTCTTTTAGCGGTGACCAAGACTCTTCCCACCTCAAGATCCTTCCTCAAGCTTGTTCAGGTATCGACACTTTTAACTTTTTCCCAAATTTCTCCCATCTTAGTGAAAATACTTGTGTTATAAGTATAAAGAGGAACACCTTCGATATTAATCTGAACCCTCCTTGTAAGATTTGTTTCTCTCTGGCTCCATTTATAAACAACATCAAACCGGTTTTCTAACTAATCTCTCTTGGATTCAGAATGAAGTTATTCCTTTCTTCTTCATTTGGGAATTAGAGAAGTACCAGTGGATTCCTTCTTGTTTCGTGGCCTCCTCAAGAATATTAATGAGGATTTTGTAGTTTTTCACAATACTTACTGCACATCTTCTAGTCCAATCTTCATCAATCTCTATGGCATCAATGATATAGTCTTCATTTTCTACATCTTCTTAACCCTTCAAATGCATCTGACCTAACTATCCTCATCCATCTGATCCAAGGGATGTTGAGATCCCCCATCGCCGTTTCTTCAATTTCTCTCTCTCCAATCCTTCTTCATGAAGTAATAGTTCCTTTTATCATCTACTGTAATTGCTTCATCTACAAACAATCATCTTTCTAGACACCATATGCCAGTGTATCTCTTGATGGCATATATTGTATTCTTTACATATTTGAATCTCACAAATCCAAACTTGCTTTTACTTCTAAACCTCCTCTTTTTAGGAATGTATGCATCAAGGACTTAGCCACGGTGACTAAAGATCCTTAATAGCCATTCCTGGTGAATCTTTGTCGAGAGATTGTCCACAAAGATGGTTGCCATCTCAGTGTGACACCATTCACTAAGCTACTGGTCTTACGGGAGATGACCTCTTTAGTGGTGAGCTGGAACCATTGAGGCAAAAGGTTAAACAGTTGGTGTGCTATTTGTGAAGCTCAAAAGCTAATCTTTTTTCCTCAAATCACACAAAATCTAAACCATTTAATGGATACAGAACAACACCCATAGCCTCCAAATCGATTCTCGAACACCAAGAATCAAAATTGTTGAAGAAATTGAAATCACAAGAATTATCAAAGAAAAACCCAAAATATCATTTAAAGATACAGAGAGCATACCTTTCATGGCTTTGTCAACCGCCAAACGCTAAAAGCAACTTGGTTTTGCCCCACTAGATATCGCATTCGTAGGCGAAGATTGAAGGCTCAAACCCTCAGAATGCAAATTGTGAGACACACAGTCGGGTTTCAAACCTTTTCACGTTTTAAGGGTGGAGATTTTGAAACCAGAGTGGATCAATCCAGTGGCAGACTACTAGAAATAGCACGGGAAGGGAAGAAACACTTGGTTAACAAGGGAAGAATACAATATATGCCATCAAGAGATAGAGCATAAAATATATGCCTAACAAACACTTCCCTTGCTCTCTATCTCTGTTTACCTATTATAAGTAGTGATAGGTGGCGGTCGATGGTGATTAGCAATGAGATGAAGAGTTACTTGGAATTTGGTACTGGAATCAGTGATATGAAGATGGCAGTTATGGAGTCAGACAAAGGAAAGATTGAGACGAAAAAAGAAGTGTTGGTTAGGCTTCCACCCAGTGATAAAATATTATTAGCTACTTTTGAAATATTACGTAAGAGTACTTACGTGGTACTTTCGATAAATAAAAAGTTTGGTGGACATTAAGTATATTATCTTTTGTCTCACACTTATCTAACAAAATTGGGACACTATTGTTTTACCCAAAGTATTTTTCGCTCCATGAATAAATCGAAGCACCATATAGGCAATGCTACATAGTACTCTAAAATTACTAAATAAATACTTCTCAATGATGTAACTGACTATTTTTACTATTTTATTAGATAAAAATACCACGTAAGTAATATCATATATTATTTTGGGTTTAGCGAGTAATTATTCTAATACTCTTGAATCTAACTTTTCTTTTTATCTTGAAGATTAGAGGTTTATGAAAGAAAATTATGAGTGAAGGGTGGCTTCATAATTTATGTGGTAGAGGTTTGAAAATCTACCATTGAATTTTGTTTTTATGAAAAAGAACGGGGTCAAAAAATAAATAAATAAATGATTGGGATAAATAATTAACATAAAGGGATATGGAAATATGGATTTAGAGACAAGGATCTATTTAGGGTTTCGATAAATGTAGGATTTGATAGAAAATAATTATACAATTCAATCTAACTATGTTATCGTATATGAAAGTATTAAAAATATATCTTCTATGTTTGGTGTAAATTCAATAAAACTTTTATCCAATTCAATACACCTTTTGGAGTGAAAATATATCTTTATCTTTTCTTATATCTTTTGATTTAGTATAAGTTTGTAATGTTCATTGTATAAGGCTAATGTGACCGTAGTCCATGTAACTACCATTGGGGCATTCTTTGTATGTTTGGAGCATGTTTGATGGATCTTCATATGGAGTTTATTTTTTTTAAATGCTATTCATTCTCCTTTGATTATAATATATCCATTTCTTTTTGCCGATCAAAAAAAAAAACTACTATGTCGTCTATTGTATAAGTCACATTGGTTCAAACATCGTAAAACAAAATAACTCTAATTATTTTATGTATTATACAATCTAGTATACTTTTATTGAAATTCAAATATCGGGTATGTTTAGGGTTCGATAAGAGTATGATTGGACTAGCTATACAACTTATTTCGGCCATATCATCGTATAACAAAAGATAAAAAAAAAATATCCTACTCTATTCCATGCTTGAGACGAATTCATTCAACACGTTTGTTCAATTTAATACACTATTTGGAGTGATAACGTAATAATAGATAAGAAATGAATTTCTCAAATTACCCTTATTCTTATCCACTTATAAAATATTATTTTTTGATTGAAAACAACTCAAGAATATTTAAATAAATTTAAAGTCTTATATGATGAATAATTTTTTTTATACCATCTTTAATTTGGTACAAGTCTATACGATGTTCATTATATATGAATTACAAATCAGTGTCACCTTATTCAGTCTTATAAATTACCACATTGAAACAAATACATACAGAGTAAAAAATCACACCAAATACAATACAAAACTAAATATACAGATTCATATATTGTACTATAAAATACAATTCCCTGTTATCAAAACCCAAACATACCAAGGAGTTACTTCTAAATTCTAATTTTGTGAAAAACAAGGGAGTTTTTGAGTAATATATAGAGATTACCTAAATACAAGGGGGTGCATTTAAAGATGCACCACTCCCTCAAGTTCTAAACGCTCTTGTTGCATATGCTCATCTGTCGGGTAACTCAGAGAATGACGTGCACCCCACTTCCTCACGCGCACGCAACCCCACACTCTCACACCCCTCCACAGACAAAACCCTAATTCCCAAGACCCTTTCTTTCTTTCTCTCTCATATTTCGTAAATGTAGAGAGAGAAAAAAAAGGGAAAGAAACACCTTTTGGCGAGAGAGAAACAAGGAAATCAGATCTCCCCAAGACCTTTGACACTCTCTCATCACCAAAACCTAAGGAGTGAGTACCATAAAAACCCATTAAATCCAGAGGAGGGGGGATCTCTTCAACGTCAAGCTGTTTTGTTGTTCAATATCTTACCCTAATCATCTTTTCTTTTCCTTTCTTTCTTTCTCTCTCCTCTTTCTGTGTCTTTGTAACTTTGTTCTGTCAAATTCCTATTTCTGATCAGTGATCTTTACGCTTATGTTACTGTAAGATCTCTATATCTATCAGTTCTTTGTTGTTTCAGATTTAGATAATTTCTTGGGTTCTGGCTTTCTAGGTCAACTGGCTCATCTCTCTCTTACGGAACACCAAACCCCCTTGTTAATTCCTTTTTTGTGTGTCTTGAGCTTCTGCTCTTGGATACTAAAGTTACCGATCCAATTAAGATCTCTGAGGTGAAATCATTTTCTGGTTCTGGGTTATCTTTGATTTCTCACTGCTTCTCTTTGAACTCCAAACATGGCCAACCGGTGGTGGGCTGGACAGGTGGGTGGAGTTGAAACATCATCAGCAGGATCATCGGCGGGGATGAATAGACCAGATCTGGGTGTATCCATGAATGAAAACGGCGTAAGCGGCGGCGGCGGTGGAGGAGAAGAAGATGAAGAAAGAGACAACAGCGACGAACCCAAAGAGGGCGCAATTGAGGTGGCTACCACCCGCAGGCCTAGAGGCCGCCCCCCTGGTTCGAAGAATAAGCCGAAGCCGCCGATTTTTGTGACCCGGGACAGCCCTAACGCCCTCCGCAGCAATGTAATGGAGGTGGCTAGTGGTTCCGATGTGGCAGAGAGCATCGCGCAGTTCGCTCGGAGGAGGCAGAGAGGTGTCTGTGTGTTGAGTGCGAGTGGTACAGTAACAAACGTAACGCTTAGACAACCCTCCGCCGCCGGAGCAGCCATGGCGCTGCACGGCCGCTTTGAGATTCTCTCTCTAACCGGCGCGTTCCTCCCGGGACCGGCCCCACCTGGTTCGACCGGACTGACTATATACCTAGCCGGAGGTCAGGGGCAGGTGGTGGGCGGCAGCGTTGTGGGTTCACTAGTGGCTGCAGGACCAGTCATGGTGATTGCAGCTACGTTCTCAAATGCGACTTACGAGAGGTTGCCGCTGGAAGATGAAGAAGAAGGGCGTGGCGGAGCTCAGGGGCAGCTTGGCGGAGGTGGTGGTGCCGGTGGTGGTTCACCCCCGTTAATTGGTGGCGGTGGAGGGCAGCAGCAACCTGGGTTGGTTGACCCATCTTCCATGGCGGTTTACAATTTGTCACCAAACTTGCTTCCCAACGGTGGACAGCTGAACCATGAAGCATTTGCCTGGGCTCATGGTCGCCCTCCTAATTACTAGAGGTATA
>JAUMHN010100020.1:0-25064 GCA_032360265.1 Heliamphora ciliata
TTTCTTTGCAGTTCATGGAATAGAGAATGTGATTTTTGCAACAAAAGGTGGTTAGAGGTGGCAACAGTTCTTTATGCTCCTGTACTACATTAGAGGAATAAGATGAACACAGTGATAGGAAGAACAAAACAAACACGAACTGAGCGAAAAAGGGAATTAAAAATAGGTTTTGATGAAAAATACTACTGTGCAAAAAAACATGATTCACGATTATTGTGAAAAACAGTTTTTTTTTTTTAATTTATTTATGAGAAAGCTGTTTTTTTTTTCCTTCAAGAAAAGATAAGGTGCATTTTTTATTTAAAAGTATTAGTAACAGAATTAGCCTTCTTAGTACCAAAACCAATTCTGTAAAACCTATTTTATTTTTTCTTTCCAAAAATTATTGTAGCAGACAGTTGACAGAAAACAGAAATTTCAAAAAATCGCAACAGAAACAGATGTATTTTATTCATAAAAATGGCAAAAAAAAATCTATTATTTTTATTTGTTTATCACATACATGATTTAGGTTTACCTACAACTTTAGATTGTTGTTCTTAAAGTGTTAGTACTGACACTGTTGAAATCCAAAGTTTAGAGTTTTAGGCTTAAAGGGCAGAAGAGGAAAAAGGAGGAAGAGAAGAAGAAAGGGAATTAAGAATTAGGTTTTCAATTTTTGGTCTACGCCTTTACCTCAAAGAATTTATATTAAAACTAGTGAGACGGTCGCATTCTTTGCACGCTAAAAAAGTTTGGCTCATGTGTAATCCAAAATATTTATATTTTAAAACACCGAATAGCTAGCCAGAAGAAACAAAAAGTTCGAATAACTTTTTGTATACAATTTATAATATTATTAAAATTATTTATAAATTTGTTAGGATACGATTTATAATATTATTGAAAATATTTAATTATAAAATTTGAAATGAAATTATAAAATTTTAAAAAGGTTTAGCATTTTTGGATTTTAAAGTTTAGGATTTAGGGGTTAGGCATTAGGGAGCTTAGGGTTTAGCTCTTAGGACATAGGAATTTAAGTGTTAGAGATTTAAATGTTAGGGTTTAGAGTTTAAGATTTAGGAGTTAGGATTTAAGATTTAAGGGTTTAAAGGTTAGGGTTTAGGATATGTTAGCCTGAGATCAACGTCTTTGTCAAAGAGGTTTTCAAGACCGATCAAGCAGTTTAAAGACTGCTCGAGCGGTTTGTACGCACACTCGCTATATTTTGTTGCTTTTTGCTAGGGCTTTGTGCGTGTGTTATAAAAGGGGTGCTGTGGCGCCGGGATTTTGGGTTTAGTTCACAAATAGGGAATTCAAGAGTTATTTTGAAACTTTTTAATACCTTGAAAACCAAAAGATTTTGAAAACCCTTTTTGTGAAAAATATTATCGCCACTTGATTTTTGAGAGAAATAGAAATGTGCTACTGACCTTTAAAACGTTTAGCCAGAGAAAATAAGAATTCGGAGGCTAAGGTACGAATCGAGGAAGGTGTTAAGCACCCCGTTCGCCCAATCGTGAGGTTAACCTATACTAATCATCATTGGTTCTTTAATTAGATTTTTTTAATACCTGAAAATACAGAAAATAAGGATAAAGGGAGAACATCCAAAATTAAATAGTGAAAATAGCATAGCATAGGTATATAGAACACCAAACAAAAGCATGAAAAGAAAATCCTAAGTCCTAAGCATGCAAAGTCTAATTAGATTTTTTAAATGCATGCAAATACAAAAAAATAGGATAAAGAGAGAACATCTAAAATCAAATAGTGAAAATAGCACATTGTAGGTATATAAAACACCAAACAAAAGCATGAAAAGAAATCCTAAGTCCTAAATATGCAAAGTCTAACTAAAGAATACGTGGCGCAAACCGCATGCGATATACATAGAATAATGTCCTTAAATAAACCAAATCGTAATCATGTCAAAATTAAACTATGATTAACACTAGCATAACATGGGTTTAAACAAAAGAGAGATAAACCTAAGGCTTTCTAAGCTTTAAACATGTCGGCTTATACTACAAATTGCATGCTGGATGCCTCAATCATAGCAAGATAGAACACTGTAAAGACACAATTAAGCTACTAGAACGGAATTAAGTTACTGAAAATAGAACAAAGGTTGCGACCGTAACATATATATGTTGCAGTCGTGAGGATCAGAATCACACCCGCAAGCATGCTAGTGCATATTTGTCGCGACCGCGACTATAGAAGTTGTGACTGCAAAGAATTTGGGCACTTTTTTACTGATTTTTAATGGATAGCGTGTTAAGGCGTTAGTGTGCAGTATAAACAAAACACAATTGAGACTATTTGAATCAAACTATAATAAAAGTTAACCAAATTCTCCAAAATTAAGCATGCTCTCAATTCAACAACTCAAAATTGACAATCAAACATATGGACGAGGTAATTAAACCTAGTGATAGCAAAACTAAAGAATAAGCATGCAATTTAGAAATTTAAATTCAAATTCAAAATCGGACCTCTCCACGGGGGTAGAAAATGCGAAGAGAGAAATGTTGGGGTTCTAACAAAATACCTGAAATGCGATAGTCCAAAGGAGTCCTCAAGTCGTGGAATGTAGGATCGTCAGCCCAATCCTCGAGAAGTAGTCTAATTCCAGTATTTGAGTCAAAATTGAACGGTAGTATGGATCGGGCTGTGAGTTAGGAGTTAGGTGTACTTAAATTGTCCTCAATAAAGCAGTAGTCTATCGACGTCAACAAAGTGTCCCTAGAAATCGTACCAAAGGTACTTTTATATAGAAAATGCCAGCCAATGAGGTGCTACCACGTTCAAAACTCAGACTGGGCTCAAAAAGGTTGCGACCGTGAGGATCAAAGTTGCGACTGTAACAAATTTTAGGATTTTCAAGAGATTCACATTGCGGTGGTAACAATCAGCATAACAGTCGCAAGGTTCAAAGGTTGCAGGTGAATTACTTGGGCCAGTTAACAACCAGGTCGCAATGTTTGAAGGTAGCGGCCTCGAGGTTTAAGAGTTGTGATTTTACGGTTTGGTTTTACAAAGCACTGGATTTGGATTGCTTCCCAGTGATCATTTAGAGAGATCATCCCACTCTATTTTTATCATCGGACACACCCGGATAAGCCTAAGATTCGATGGGGTCAAATTGGGGTGTCTACAGGTGCTAGAATTTTATGTTATGTGCCTTCTTTGAATGACATATTCCCTAGCCACCAAGGTGCTCTCTTGGGATTGAAAAACTCTCTATTATTTTCAGTTGCATGGTATATTTGACTTCTATTTTGGTTACTCTCATATTTTGCTGCTTTCTGCTAGGGTTTTGTGCATGTATTATAAAAGGGGTGCTAGGTTTTTATGTTATGTGCCTCCTTTAAATGATATATTAGCCAGCCACCAAGGTCCCTCTCTTGGGATTGACGGAACTGGTTTTAAAACATGGACTAAAAATAATTTGTCTAAACCAATACCCAAATATTATGCTGTAAAAGACCAAATCAATATTAGAAAATTTTGGGTAAGAAAAAGTGAACTAGACTGCTTTCTTGCAAGTCAAAATTTTTTATTTTTGTTTGTTTGTCTGTTTGGGTCATGTCGTTTTTTTTTTGTTGTTTTTTATTTACTTTTTTTTTGTTTGAAGTCCATTTAAAACAAAAAACAAAAAAATTGGGGACTTTATTAAAGTGTGAGTACTGTTTTTATGCACGTGTTTATCGTGGGTGAAAATCCTTTCATCTTGTCTTTGAGATTAAGTATACACATTGGTTTTTGTTTGACTTGTGTTCAAACTATTTTCGAACATCCCCAGAGATGAATCTATTCTGTACACACTTGAATATTTTTCGGATGCAAGGACCTCCAAACTTGGGTTCAAATCTTTCTATGGGTCTTTCTTATTTTTCAGTTTTAGGGTCTTTCTTATTTTTCTATGAGTCTTTCTTATTTTTCAGTTTTCTAAGATTTCACAAAATGAGCTCATAGTGGTGACCCACAAGAATTAAATGTTTAGACTCCCATCTTCTTTTGAATTTGTATTTTTGCTTGACAAAATGGCTACTTATACAAACTTTACTTTTTCGTTCGCAGTAGTGTGAAAGCTGCTGATGAAAGCAAGAAAAAAGAAAAAGAAAGTTTGCAGTCTTTAGTTGATGGAGAGTTATTCTGTAAAGTGGATTGGGTCTAAGCTGGTTCAACTTTGTGAAAGTTTTGAAGTCTGATAAATAAATGTGACTCAGCCATATAGACCTACATGGAATTTGATCTTGGAGTCTGAAAATATTTTAAGTCACACACACACTATTTTATATAGAATTTACTATGGTTTTGTTCCTTCATATATGAATATAGGATATCTCAGACTCATTGTGTGTTTTGATTTCTTTGACTGGATTTTATGGTTTCAAACGTGTAAACGTATGCATGGGTCTTCTATTTATTCTTTAATTTTGTTCCATTTAGAAAAAGAGTTTTTTGGTTTTTCTTGTTAGTTTAATTTGTCAATTCATGACAAAAAAAGGGAAGAGATGTATTTAAGGGGGGAGAGACGTTTGAGGGGAGTAGTATCTTTTTAGTCGTTTGAGGGGGAGATAGTTTTTTCGGTAAGTTTTTTTGGGGTGTCGTTTGTGTGATTTGTTAGTTGGATAAAGGATAATTTGGCATATTGGGTCTTGTCACAAAATTTCCAAAATGGGAGATTGTTAGGAAATTAGACCTCTGGTTTAATTATTTATTGTTTGGAAAATCTATGATAAATTATTAATGTCTCATTCTTCGATATTTGACACTTGTTGTTTTAGAGTTATGGTTGGATATTACAGCGCAACAAAAACGGAGCAAAAAAACATAAAAAAAGATGCAAGCCTGACGACTATATCAATTTTTGCCGCCATCGTTAACGTCATTTGTTGATATAAGGACCATCACCGCAAGTCACAACATCGTCAACTTCAGTAACCACTTCCTTCAGCGATAAAACCTTGCTATTCCACATCTAAAACCTCTATTGTCGACACTTTAGTGATCGAAAAACTTAACCCACCAAATCCACCATCTCACACCAAATCTGCTGTTAATGTGATATATTGGAAGAATGAGAGAGTTTAACCTAAAGGGTTAGCTCCTCTAACTATTTATATTAAACTAAATATTATAAAATTACATAAATAATCCTTGGCATTCCCCCTCAAACTGGTACATATATGTCATGTGTTCCAAGCTTGGTACACATATATTTCACTCGTGAACCACACAAAGGCTTGGTGAATAAATATGTGAACTAATCCACTAACTTCACATAGCTTATACGAATCACATTTTGTAACAGCTTTTCTCGAATAAAGTGACAATCGACCTCAATAAATTTTGTTCTTTCATAGAATACTGGATTAGATGCGATGCGAACTGCTGCTTGATTATCACATAACAAATTCATAGGATGAGAATATTGAAATGTAAGTTCCTCTAGCATATGTTTCAACCAAATCAACTCACCAGTGGTATATGTCATAGTTCTATATTCGGACTCGACACTAAATCGAGCAACTACAGTCTATTTCTTGCTTTTCCATGAGACCAAATTACCTCCAACAAATACATAATAATCAGTAGTTGGCATTCTATCAGATGGAGATCCAGCCCAATCTGCATCCATATAACCCTCGATCCGAGTATGGCCATAATTCTTATATAATAAACCACGATCTGGTGCACTTTTAAGATATCTTAGAATACGTACAATGGCAGCTCAATGACAATTTCGTGGAGCATTTAAAAACGGAATGGCAACACTAACTGCAAAAGAAATGTCTAGTCTGGTAACAGTCAAATAATTTAACTTTCCAACCAATCGTCGGTATTATCCTAGATCTACTAACAACTCATCTTGATCTGCAACTAATTTTGTGTTGGGGTCCATAGGTGTGTCAATAAATTGGACCCTAACATTTTTGTTTCACCTAATAAATCAAGAACATATTTTCTTTGAGACAAAAAGATGTCCTGGTGTGATCTAGCCACTTTAATACCCAAAATATATTTTAATATTCCCATATCTTTAGTATGAAATTTGGCTTGTAGAAATGACTTCAATTCCTTAATACCATTATAATCATCACCAGTGATCACAATGTCATCCACATACACAATTAGCAGTATCTTGCCCGCTCCAGTATGTCTATAGAAAACAGAATGATCAACGCCTCATCTTTGAAAACCAAAACTAGTCACAGTATCAGTAAACCTATCAAACCATGCATGAGGAAATTGTTTGAGCCCATATAATGACTTCTTCAAACGACAAACCAAACCTGACTCCCTGGAGGTTGCGACATATAGACCTCCTCTTGGAGATCACCATGTAAGAAGGCATTTTTCACATCAAGCTGATGTAAAGGCTAGTCAAATGTGGCGGAAAGGGATATGAATAGACAAATAGAAGAAATCTTTGCCACTAGTGAGAATGTTTCAGAGTAATCAGTGCCATACACTTGTGTATATTCCTTTACCACAAGGCGAGCCTTAAGTCTGTTAACAGTACCATCAGAAAGAACTTTAACGGCATACACCCATCTACAACCGACTTGTGAGACCTTGACCCATTTTTTTTCAGCGTTTTTCGATGCGCATTTAGTGTTTCTGCTTTTGCATGTTTAAATGCATTTTAATGCATGATCGGGGTTAGATATGCATGTGGAGCAGGTTCCCGGGGCCGTGGGGTGTAACGGTGAGAATTTTGAAAAATTTTAAAAAAAGCTATTTTGAAAGTCTATAAATATCTGGAGTTAGATATTTTTAAAAGATATTTTTAAAATTTCTCCAATAAGTTTTTTTTTTCTCTCTACCTTCTCTCTAAATTCTCGGGGGCCTAGGGCTCGATTTTCAACGATCCAATAGCGGATCCTTGCTATTGGCACGGTGAGCTACGCGTTCATCAAGATGAAATTCTATTTCGACGAGGCTCGATTTTGCACGTGGTTCGAGGCATCGAATTTTTAACTCACCAAGGTAGGATCCTAGACTCTCATGTCTTATAAGGGTGGTACGTGTAATCGGGTGTGTTTTTAACGATTAGATTGCTGTAGATCTAAGTTTGTTTTAAGTTCGGTTTTCGGGGCTTAAAAATCATTTTTCGGCGATTTTGGTGGATGGAATCGTGTTTCGAGTGTTTCATTTGAGGGTTTTGGTGTGAGGCTTGGGTGTGTGGATGTCCGAGGGTGTTGGATGGGAGTTTGGAGGTTTCAATTCGAGGTTTGGTGGGTTGAAACCGTGGCTTAAAAACGGTTCCCGTGGGAGGTCAGTCGACTAGACCTGGGAGGTCAGTCGACTGGATCTTGAGTTTGAGAGGTCAGTTGACTGGACCTAGAGGTCAGTCGACTGGGATGTTTCTGTTTGGGGTTCAGTCGGCTGAACCTAGAGGTCAGTCGACTGAAATATTTTTGGTTTGGATTTTTCATGCTTTCCAGCATGTTTTCAGTCGATTGGGCATGGGGGCCAGTCGACTGGGGTCTTGTGTGAGCGTTTGGTGTTTGTTTTGATGGTTTTGATTGGATTCTTGATTTTCAATTGGTTTCCTATGGTATTCAGTTGATTAATTATGGGATTAGTCGACTGAAATATTATTGGATTCTTTTTGGGGTTTGGTTAGTTGTGTGATGGCTTTGGGAGTCGTGTCGTGGCTTTGGGTGTTGGTTTAGGTGCCATCCTCAGGGTTGACGTGCATGGTTAGATTGGTTGTGGTGCACGGTTAGGTGCGCAGTGTTTGTTCTTGATTGGATGTGGGGTGTGTTTGGACCCATGGCACCTTTGGGATAAGGTGGTGTTTTATGACCTCGCGGTTTGAGGGGTTTAGCGTTGGCTTTTGGATTAGGCTGGGTTCTGTGAGTTGTTGGTTGTCCCTGTGAATAGATGTCGGTTTGTTTTGACGGGTGGCGCCAAGATGTATTGTTATACATGGTTATGTGCATTTATAACTGTTTATTTATGTACGGATTATGTAAGTGGATTACATGGATTTGTTATCGTTACGTATACCGTGGTTGTATGCTTTAAAACTCAAAGTTTTATAGGCATGGTTATGTGAAAATGAGGAATGGATGCATGTAGTACATGTTGCATGGATTATAAGTGTTGTGTGAGTCACGTGTGTAGTATGTGACGTGGTTTGTGAAACGTAGTGATAGTACATGATTTTATGCATTTAAATCATGGTTTGGTTATGCATAGGTGTATAGAATGGGATAGGTGAACATATGGTTATGTGAATGTTAGCTCTGGATGAGGAAGTTTTTGGTGGGGCTACGGCCCCTTGGCGTGAGGCCGAAAAGATATATTGTGTTAGGGCTGCGGCCCCTCGGTGAAAGTCCGTAAAGGCATATGCGGTAGGGCTGAGATCCTTCGGTTAAAGGCCAAGAAGGTGGTTTCGTTGGGGCGGCGGTCCTTTGGCGAGAGGTCGAGAAGACGCGTGTGTTGGGACTGAGGTCCCTCGGTGAGAGGCCGAAAAGGTGCATTGATGGGGCTGCGGTCCCTCGGGTTCAACCCGAGAAGATACATGGATTGCATGAACTGCATTGTGGGACGGATAGACCAATTTTCAAATTGTTTTTAAGAGTCGTGTGAATCGCGATCTAAAAACCGTTTTCAAACTGTTTTCAAGGCTCCTGTGAGTGAGTCAAAAGATGGTTTGTATCCTCACTTTCCCGTTGCATGTGAAAACTTGTTTTAAAGGTTTAAAAGAGAGTCTAAAACTGCACCTCGTTTTTGCTAGCATGTTTAGCTTGTATTGCATGCATTGTCTAGTATCTGCTGAGCTTTAGCTCACGGTGTGGGATTTGATTTTCTTTAGGCACCGGTCACGCAGATTGATCTGGAGGTGCTGGAGTGGTAGAAGAGCTGTAGTCTTCCTTTTTATTCTTTCTATTACTTGTATGTTGTAACATGTTTTTTCGGTATTAGAACCGTGTAATGTATGCCGTTTGGTGATTATATAAAATGCATGTTTGTTTTATATTGAGAGTGTGTTCTCGGGATGGTTGTTTGTGGGTGTTTCACGTGACCCGGAGTTTAGGGCGTGACACTACTACTGATTTTCCCGAAGGAAGAGGCACTAAATCCCTTGTATCATTCTTCTTCAAGGCAAGTATTTCTTCTTCCATTGCATTCTTTCAACTATAATGAGATAGAGCATCTATATAAGACTTAGGAAGAGGAACAAACGACAATGCAGCAACAAACAAGTGATAGGAAAGAGATAAACAATCATAAAAAGAAAATTAGAAATAGGATGTGAAGAACAAGATCGGTTACCCATGCAAACAGCAATTGGAAGATCAACCGCAGATGGTGGAGAACGGGGGTGATCTTGTGGCGACAGGGGTGATCTTGTGGCAGGGAGACCATTGATGAAGTAGTAGAGACAGGTGGGGTTGACTCGACATGAGTGTGACGACGACAAAGCTGAAGAAGGAAGGCGGCGGCAATGGATGGGTTAGGGTTAGGGTTGTTGGCTACTGGTTTTTTTTTTTCCTTAGGAATTTTGCTCTGATACCATGTTAATGTAACATATTGAAAGAGTGAGAGAGTTTAACCTAAATGGTTAGCTCTTCTGACTATTTTTATTAAAATAAATATTATAAAATTACATAAATAACCCTAAACATATGCTATAACCAAAACTTAATCAACCAGGTTCACCATTTTCACACTAGATTCGTCACTTTTCGCTCACCCTCGTCATGAAAACCTTAGAAAGCCATCCACTAGTCTTGCACCGTAGATCTACAAAACCCTAATCGCCATCGGCAAAACCACATTATCAGACCTTCTTTTTCACCAAAGAAAATAAACTATCCTAAGTTGTTCAATGACCACCAGCCACCGACCTACTCTTCCTTCTCTCACAATGAACAAGATGCTGCTAGCAAAAACTTCTACCTTAATAGATGTTTAGCGCCTAAATTGGGAATCCTTGACTAAAGGATGGAAGATATTAGCCTTCTAAAAAATACAAAAAAAAATTGAAAATGGTGATGGTTGCCAAAATCATCGTCGGAATTTATCACTTTTAGTATGAAAAACACGATACTTACAGATAAATTTATCTGTAATAAATAAACATTAGTTACAAGTAATTTATCTCAAGAATAATTTATATAGATAAATTTATCACTTCTAATATGTCAATAACAATACTTACAGATAAATTTATCTGTATTAGACAAATGTTACTTAATTCTATCCCTTACACAAATTTATTTCTTACAGATAAATTTATCTCAACGAAAATAATTACAGATAAACTTATCTGTAATAAATAAATATTAGTTACATGTTAGTTTATTTCAATAATAATTCTTACAAACTTATCACTTTTAGTATATCAAGCACAATACTTACAGATAAATTTACCTCTAATTTTATTATAAGTGAACACTAGGAAAATTTCACTGTTCGTTAGATTCGAAAGGTGAAATTTCTCTGTTCACTTATTTTCACAATACTTACAGATAAATTTATCTCTGATTTTATTATAAGTGAATACTAAGAAAAATTTCACTGTTCGTTGAAGTCGAACGGTGAAATTTATCTCTGTTCACTTATTTTCTAATGTAAACAAATAGATTTATCTCCGATTTTATAATAAGTGAACATTAAGAAGAAATTTCATTGTTCTTTGTATTTGAATAGTAAAACTTATCTATATTTATTTATTTCTAGATGCAAACAGATAAATTTATCTCTAGTTTTAATGGTCACCAGATTTAGTCTTCAAAAGTTTCTGAAATTAGTGGTCGAATATCGTCAGAAAGACACTAAAATTGGTCATCAAAAGTCGCCAAAATTGGTCACTGGAAAGTTGTCGAAATTGGTGTTCGAAAGTCATCGAAGCTGATTGTCGAAATCGTTAGAGGAGGTTACTAGAGATCGCTAAAGATAATCGTCGGCAGTTGCCAAAAATGGTCGCCGAAGGTGGAGGAATAAAGTGTTGGATATGAAAGAATGAATATTTTGAGTCGTATGAATATTTTGGTCCAATTTGGCACAATAGACTTTAAGAGTCAAAATTCTTTTTGTTAGATCTAATATTGTATGAAATGTCAATTGTTAACCTTACACTAAAGGCCCTTAATAAAATACTATTGGCCCAATCAACAGAGAAACCACATCCATATCACTTCTATCCACATCCACATCCCCATTGTTCATTTGATTGAGCAAAAACAAAATGAGGAAAAAAATTTGAAAAATAGCGGGGTAGGGCAAGGTGGGCCGGAGCACTATATGGCATTGCTTACGTAGTGCTTTTAGCAAATAAAAATGTGCAATGCACATTAAGTAAGTCATATTGTCTCCTAGCTAACCAACAAAAGTGGGCTAACATTGTGCCACGCAGAGCGTTTTCTGCTATATAATTGGCTGGGAATACCACGTAGACAATACCACATGATGCTCCGGAAGTACCGAATAATGACTCCTAAAATATAATGTTATTACGTCGATTCACTTATATGATCAAGAAAAAGTCAATTCCCACATACACTATAAATTATAAACTAGCCAATTATACACATGTAAATATATGTATAATTGAGTAAACTGAAAAATCACCATAGTAAACATTTACATAAGAAATTAAGTCATAACTTAGAAATAAAGTCGTAGACTTTATGTACTAGTTTCTCTTTTTGGCCACAAAACGAACTGATAAGTGTGTGTTGCTTCAGAGAATGCATTGTTGGAGTATAGATGTCATCATAAAATAGCACACTTCCCACTTTCAGCATGCTTGCGAAGCTCCTCGGTCTCCTTCTGGGCTCTCTCCAAGTGTTCTCTCAGCTTACGGATCTCATCATTTGACTTCATTTGAGCTATTTGAGCAATCTCTTCGGCTTTCAATCGTGCAGCTTGCTCTTCTGCCAATTGCTGCTCAAGCCTGCGCGTAGTCTCCCTGAGCTTTGCTTCAACCTGCCGAAAATAAAAGTGGGATCCACTGTTTGTCATGAGGATGCATTGGTTTAGTAACATAACTATTATCTCCCAGACATTCTCACTCATGTTAAAACTACAGTGCATATCACAAATGTCTCTCCTTTCATTTTTATACTTACTAGTGCCTATGTTACTGGAAGATATGTGGCAAATATGTGGTTCAAGTCTAAGATTTATCTAATTCTCATGTCAAGAATATTGGAAGAGTACTAGAACACGCAAAATATTTCTATTTTTACATAAACATACATCATCTTGTATTTTATAAAGTAAATAATGTTTACAAAGCTCCATAAAGCATTTTATTCATAATATTAGAGTTTATACATAATTTTATAATAAACTAAAAATTTCGGGTACATAGGCCGTATCCTTATCCAAGTGTTGAGTGTCTGATCCGAATACTTTCTACATTTAGAAGAGTATTACATAGTCCATTGTGCTTGTCAACGACTTTATGACACTAATACACGGGCCTCAATCCATTTTTGTTATCAACTTCATGTCAGACATCAATAGACTTTGATATCATATTTGTCACATAGGCATACATCATTAGGCGTCGATATCTTTTTGTCACGACAGAAAAACATATTGCTCCACCTGAAAAACGTTAGTTACTTTTCTCTTTCTTGATTACAGCGACCAACCTTCTGGGCCCCGTTTGTCAACAACTCCTGACCCTATTCTTTTCCATCCCAAAGTTTTACCCTCCTTTGTTACCATGTTAAACATAACTTCGCCATAGTATCTGCAAGCTTTTGGCCACATAAACCAATTAAATTAGTCCTAAACTCCTTTGCTGCATTATCTTGTTACTTTTGGGCTCACTGCTCATAGGAGTATTTGTTCCCTGCACTCATCCTACATCAAATGTTAATATTAAATATGAGAATGCCTAAAAGACAAAATGAGTGAGCCAAGTTTAAAATGCTTCTTGAAACCCCTTCAAACTCTAGAAAATGTGTTTGTTTCAATTCACAAGCTAGTTGCAATTGCAATCAACTGGCTCAAAAAGCAGATAAATCAGTATAACTGGCAAGTGCCTTATGAAATCCTAGTTTACAGATTTTGTACCCCAAGTTATTCAATTCTCACGAATATATAGCATAACTACCAATAACAATCAATAAGATTTAGAACCCATCTAGATAACAGCCTGCCTTTTAATATGCCAGTTTCACATCAAGTATCAATTAGGACTACATGGCATGCCCTATCAGACATTTTTTTGGGTATGTATCCTATCAGACATTTTACAAATAGTAATGCTAATGGTTAACTCAAAATTCTGTATAGTTCTGCATGAAGTTTAAATTAAAGCTACAAATAATATTTTTTATATAAAAAAAAAGGGAAAGGAATCTGTGTGCATTAAGTAACATTAGTATAGAAAACCAAAATCTCTTATTTCAATCCAACATCCATAGTTCAAAACATAATTCTAACAAATTTCATATTTTTCGTATGCTATTTCCTATATAAAAGTGAGAGTCCGAGATAAACTTCCTTTTGTGGAACACATACCTAGACTATCAATCAAATAAGTTTAATGCCAGACTTGTTTAGAATAAACTTGGCTCATTGCATAAGCATGACAGATAATATATTATACATAGAAAGCAAATTGAGGCCATAGGTCAAGAATATGATTCAAGATGCAAGATCATGTACACTGAAGTTGACAGGAATTGCCCATGTAAATTAGACATAGCATAATCTTGGCTCAAAATTTACACGTTGTCAGTGTCACATGATAAAAAAAAAATGCACTGAAATTAAAATCACAGAATTAATTTAATATTGCGTTAGTAGTGTGGCAAATCAAGATTAAATCAACAAGATCTATGACATGGCAAATTTTAAAGTTTCAGACGCAATGCTTCCCAAAAAACGAAATGACCACCCAAAAAGGTAGGACACAATTTTAAGGAGTAAAAATCAACAATTGTTAATAGTAGTTTTTTCCACGAATCACAGGGAAACCAAAAATTTACCGACATTGCTAGTGCATCTTCTATACACAATTTAGACATCTCGAATCGAAAGAAGACAAAAAAAAAAAAAATGAAAGAAGAGATAAGCAGGCAACAACTTAATATCAAACGGATATATATCAGTTATACCATCTCAGTTATTCGCTTGAGCTGCTCTTCGTGTGATCTATGCATCTGCTCCTTCAACTCTGATAGCTCACAATTCGGGTAACCCTTCAAGGAATTAATTTCTTCTGTCTGATCGCGAAGTTTCATAGCCCCTTTCTGTTAAATAAACGTAGAGAGGAGTTTAATTTCTCTTCAGTATCGTTGTGGTAGTTTTAGAGTAAATACAAAAAACACCAAGGATTCTCACCTTTAATTCAACAAATATCTCGTCCGTAAATGGTTGACCACCATTCTGCGCAATGACCATGTTTACGAGAGAGAGAAGTTGCCGAAGTTGTTCAGCTCTCTTAGCTTCATCCTTAGTCTTATTGTCAAACAGAACTCTTCGGTTTTTACATAGGTTAAGGATATCCTACACCAGTGTTTAAAAATAGCATGATAAGTAATAC
The DNA here is from genome assembly GCA_032360265.1 of Heliamphora ciliata. NCBI lineage: Eukaryota > Viridiplantae > Streptophyta > Magnoliopsida > Ericales > Sarraceniaceae > Heliamphora > Heliamphora ciliata. The sequence continues at coordinate 14,519 of JAUMHN010100020.1, forward strand.
ATTAGTATACTTTAGCTATATCATTCAGGAAATAAACAATTAAACAAGTCAAAAGATCCTATGTTTCACTACATAGCATGCAGAAAAGTACCACAAACACTAAAAAGGAGTCATTACATGTGGTCATCTCATACAAAGAGAGAATTTGGTATAGAAGCTAGGGTACAAGGAGGTGTCAGAAATAGTATAAGCATTTCCATAACCATTTTGGTCCTTTAGTTTACTGTCCACTTTCACTGACTAAATACACTGAAGGAAAAACCTGAAGCTTCTTATCTCGTGTTTCCTCTTTTTGGGTTCAAATCCCAAAACAGAGTGAGAGGGTGAGACATAGGGATGGCATCCCTGCATACGGGTAGGTGGCACAGAAGTTGTAGTGTTGATTTGGACATCATCATCATCTTCTCTATCTGAAAATGAAACACTGATCTATTTTTTGTAATTGCCATATCTCCTTCTATGTTGATCCTCTGGATATACATCCTGATTTTTAAATGTTCGATAATCCTCTCTATACTTTGACAATAGCCTGTAATTGTACAGCACGATAAAACTAATTTTCAGCTCAATGACATGCAATTATTCCTCTTTATAAAGTGAAAAAAGGTTCAATACTCTTAACAGCTCTCGGCACAAAGGCTGACACTTTGAGACAATATCTTTGGTGCTTAATATATTCAGGTGCTGCCCCACAATATAGATGTCACCACGACACTGCACTCATGGTCCTCAAGTATTCCACAAATTCTTTGCTTTCAGACCCTCCTCCAAATGTGTGAATAGGAGAAAAGTTCATTTTAATGTTGAGGTGCAAAAGGAATGTCTAGAAGGAATTGAGAAAATGATTGGTGACCCAGTTGAAGCTAGATAACGCAACAATTTGTCCATAGCAAACATGTTTTTCCACAACCTCACATAGTTAATGACAAAGCAACCATGAGAGCACTATAAGGGCACATTTGATTGCAGGAGTATTTCTGGAGGGATCAAATTATTGTCAATATTATGGGGGGTAAATTATACCATGGGATAAACTATAAAGTGACAGGACAAAAAATTAATATGATAAGATTATGAATAATATTATTGATAACAAGTTATACCATAAAAAAAATAAGTTGAAAGGATGGGATAAAAAATCGAATTTAATAGGATTATGTATCATAGAATTATTTCTCTTATGTTTGATTAGCACGAGACAAACAACTCAACAGAGAGAATTATTTTTTATTGTTAGATTTAGTAAAAAAAAAAATAGCCCAGCAAACTATAATCTCGACAATCCCACCCTCGTCTTAGCATTACTTATGACCCTATTTAATCCCACATATTCATTATAACTCAACCAATTGGCCTAATCCCGAGAGTAAAATATAAGAACCAAACAACGGTCTAAAAAACATGTGGACACATCTCTTCCAATCTCAATCTGCCAATTCTTCCTCCACAACCAAATGTGGGATTAAAAAACACGTGGAACCCGTGTCCCCTAAACCCTTATCCCCTATTATAATCCCTCAATCAATCAAGCCTAAGGCCTAAATTACACTCCACAAAACTAACCACTACCACCACTGCCCCCACCTAATGTAGCTAAGGCCTAAGGCACATATAAGTGCAATGACTTCGTATATACACAAATTGATAATTGAATACCGTGGTAATTTTTTAAAGAGTACTTTCAATTAGTTTTGCTAGATTCAAAATAATAATTTTAAGATGAATCATTTGAGTATCAACTTACACCATCTTGAAAATGACCATTTGAACCAACTAAATCCATGAGAAGGAAAATTAAAGAAATTAAAAGCTCGAGCAAATTGACCTAAAAATAAAGGGCACCCAAATTTGAAAAATAAAGGACAATGAAAACAGAGAAATTAAAGAAGTTTTGTCCTATTTAGCCTCCACCCTTTCCCTTCTTGGCAATGTTCCACTAACTTCCCATATACAACCATCAACTGTAACATACAATTCTATGAAACAATTTCAAATGAATGTACTAACATTCTATGTTTCGAAATGTACAACACCATAAGGCAAAAGAACCCCTGACAATGGCTTCGCCATTTACTTCTATTTGCTTTTTCCTTTTTCAGTAGGTATTTGATCATCTGCTGTTCAAGTTTTAAGCCTAGTAAAAATCGAATCACATAGCATGTTTTAGCATGGTCCCAAATGGTGCACGTGGGAAGAGGCTTATAAGCACACAGTTGAACAAACCTTCACAAGAGTTGGGAAAAGCAGGCATTCTTAAGCATTTACCCAAACATTTTGGCATTCTTAAGCACTTGGCCTAACCTTTCCACCTCATTATTTTGCTCTTTATCATAAGTTTAATCTTTTCACCATATTTTAAAGATTCTTCTTCTTTCCCTCCAAGGCAACATGGTCCTTGTACTTGGAACAGACTAACATATTTTACAATACCGGATTAAATGTTAAATTTAAGTTTTCATGAAGTACCAAACTTCTCTAAAAGTACACTAAAGAAGCCTAATTTATTGCAAACTTCAACATATGTGGCCTGTGCATGAGTTTGTATGGAACTGTTATTGGGCCTTCAATTTTAGAAAGATTCACCATAAAAGACATTCCTGTGACAAAATGAAGCAATTCAAGAGTTCAATCAAGAACATTCTTAAGCAATTAAACAGTCAGCTTAGAAGGCTTCAGTTTATTCATGCATAGCTTTCTTCATCTAATTGGCATTCAATTTCAGAAGGCAGTTTGTTTTCAATCCCCCAGTTTCAGAATTGGTGATGGAGGATCTTTTATTTTCATCACAAAAATAAAGCTACAATTTAGATTTGACTGGAAAAAACTGCTTACGATGATTGGGACAGGTTAATCAATTGTTTTCTATTTAGGTTATGGGTTTGTAAGGCTAAAATGGTGAGTACAATAATATTTTAAGGAAAATTCAGCAAGCAGGCCAGTAACATCAGAGAAAACTTAAAGTATGATGAGAGAATGGAAGAGGAGGACGAGGGAAACGCTAGGCAACCATACCTAAGATCTTAGGCATTCCACCTAACCAAGATGCATTATGCACCCAAAAAAATTGGCTGAAAAATTACTCATTCATTCCTCCCAAGAAAGGTAATCCATAATACATCTATACAAGAAGGCCAACTTGTAGACCAGGAGAACATCAAAACCAAGCAACAATGATCCGCAAGTAATTCTGGGGGCTCAAGCACAAGGCCAAGACAAGGGCCGTATTTGCCCGTGAAACCTACTGAACTTGACCCAAACCAAGTGAATTAGAGCATAAATAAATAAATGAAATAGCAATGAAGGACGCGATTAGTGATCGCCAATAATATTGGATGAGATCGCCAATGATGGTATGGGATAATGTGCTTAGCACACGCTGCAGAGAAGAGAGAGAGAGAGAGAGAGAGAGAGAGAGAGAATTGGACCCGTAATTATATAGCCCAATTATGCAGCTGTGTTTCAGCAAATTTTGAAGACTTGTCAATGATAAGGCTATTGGCAGTGATGTCGGAGGAGATAGACAATTATGATGAGCAAAGATAAGGAAAATCATCCAGCGATGATGGAGGCAGTTAAAGGTGATATTCAACATTATCCTATTCAACAACAAATGAAGATAAATGGAAATAATAGAGGCAATCAGGGGTGGATCCGTGGATGAGATGGATAATAATAATACTTGAGAAGATCAACAGTGATGATTGTATGGGCAACATGTCTAACCACCCCCCCCCCCAAAAAAAAAAACCTTTTTAGTGTATTTTAATTTTGAACACTGCACATTGGAAACACCACATGGAAACTTAGCCTAATGTGCAGTCCTATTCAAAATAACATCTTATTTACAAAAGAAAGCAATAAGAAATTACAGTCAATCGAAAGAATATAGAATTCTAAAACTTATAAGATTTTAAGCCTTGACAACCATGGATCTTTAGCATTAGCTACATAAAAATTGAGAAGTTGAAGAAAGAATTCAATCTTAGAGAGTTCGATCAAGGAGCCTCGAGATGTGCTTTAATGTATCTATTCTGTCATGTTACAGGAACTCTCCTTATGGGGTGACAACATATTACTAAAGGTAACTATCAACTAGCCCTTAGTTTATAAAAGACAACTTTGGTTTGGCTCCTAATTGCAAAGGTAGAAGCAAATATGAACAAGAAAGAATTATAAACTACTGTTAGCCCAAATGTTTCACTGTTGATATTAAGATCATTAAAGAAAACATAGTTGATTATTGAGGGATATATATTTAAATGTTTTAACAATTCGTTATTCCCCAATTTATGCCTCAAGTTATACTGCATTATACCAAATTAAATTAATGAAAAAAACTAGTGTTATATCATGTTTTTGTGCTTAATATTGCATATCTGGGAAATCTTGTATTCTTGCCACGTTTGCAAATGTTCTCAGGTGAAAAATACCAAGCTAAAAGGAGCAAGCGTCAGCACTAAGGGTGTAAAATGGGCCAGCGGCCGGGACCATTACTGTAGTGGGCCAGACCAGAGTTGGCCAAGGCCCAATCCCACCCGAGCCTGGTCACATGTGTGCTGGGCCTGGGCCTTGCTTTTAGGGCCTGCGGGCCGGCCTGAGTCCGAGACCCGGCCCATTGGCCCATAGGAAAATACCAAAAAATAAAATGATGATTATTATAAGCTTATTTATAAAATAAAATAAATATAAGAAATACTTAGTATACTATTGTTTATTATATATAGAAGTAATAAAAAAATAAAAACAAATGTAAAAAAATGGAATTCTATTGCTTTATCCCTAGTGATTTACTGGGATTTTTGCTCTATCCCTCGGCTCTCTATTAAACTTGTAATAGAAATGATATTACTTTTACTTGAATAATAATATTTATATATTGCACTTAATAACTTGAAGTATTCAACATTATTGTATTTTTTATATTTTATTATATACCAAAAAAATAAATGTAATATAAAAATTAAATAATAGTAAAAATTATGATTATTATAGGTTTATTTATAAACCAAAATAAATATAAGAAACACATAGTTTATTAGTGTTTATTTTATATAGAAGCAATAAAAAACAAGAACAAATGTAAAAAAATAAATAAATTTTTCAAAAAAAGCCTGAAAAGCCCGAGCCCACGGCCTTAGCCGAGCCCAGGCCCACAGACCCCCTGGGCTGGGCCTTCCCCTCCCAAAAAAGCCTAGCTCGACTTGATTTTTTGCAGGAGCCCAACGAGCTTGGGTCAGGCCGAACCGGGCCAAAATTTACACCCCTAGTCGGTGCTATGGACCTTAGTGTCGGCACCATGGACCTTAGTGTCAACATCTTAAACCACAAGAGGAGATCTGGAAAAATCATCCAAAGTATCAATAAATTTTCTCCAAGTGTGAATACCTCAAGGCACTATCTTAGAAATCTCCAAATGCAGGCATAGTGTCAATGCCTTCCTGCAAAGTGTCAAAAGCTTCATACGTGAGGTTTTGTGGGAGTCAAAGTGATCGGCGTTGGACAGAATCAAAACTTTCTAAGTTTCTCAAGCGGCAACCAAAGGGTCGACACCTTACAAAGTGTCGACACAATTTTGGGAAATTTTGAGGAATCGGTGAGTGGAATTTACGTTCCAACATTCATAAAAGTATTAAATGCACTCTCACCTAACTCCAACGGTAAAAATCAGTCCAGGGTTAAGTACAATTGTGAGATATTAACTTAGGATTTGAAAGAAGAGATAGAGAAGAAAGAAAAAGAAGAAAAGTCGGAGGATATTAACTTGTCTTGTTCACCCATAAGTATTTATAATATTATTCTACCATAGATAATTATAATAATGCCTTGAAAAAAGACAAACGAATGATTAAATAGAAATAATAAAAAACACTACCAACACTCTTTCTCAAAATAGAGCATAGAGGTCAAACATGCTCAGCTTGACAAACAATTGGTGGAATAGAGAACGAGGTAATAACTTTGTGAGAATATCACCTAATTGATTTTACGAGCGAATATAAGAAGTTTCAATATGTTTTCGTAGTAATAAAACACAAATGAAGTAACAGTCAACCTCAATATATTTAGTGTGCTCATGAAAAACCGAGGTATTAGCAATCAAGATAGCAGCTTGATTATAGGAAGAGGAATAGTGACACCAAAGTCCCAAATGGGAGAGCAAACCCACAACATTTCAGAAGCAATATCAACCATAACCCGATACTCTGCTTTAGCACCGAAGCAAGCAGCAACACTTCGTTTTAACTGCGCCAAATAACCATATTACCACTAACAAAGGTACAATAGCTAGAGGTAGATCGTCAATCAAAGCGACTACCCGCCCAATCAGCATCAATAAACCCTTGGACAGTCAAGGAATTAAAGGATTGATGTAACAAGCCGCGAATTGCGGCAGACAGCCTCAAAATGCAACTGACGAGGAGTATGCACATAATGATGAACAACACCAACGGCATAAGTAATGAGAGGATGGGTAACAATAAGGTAAATCAATTTCCCAATAAGTCGATGGTAACGACCTACATCAGCAAAGGATTCACCCCAGTCGGCATCAAGCTTTATAGTAGAATCCTTAAGAGTGTCAATTGGCCAAGCACCTAAAAAACCAATCTCAGAGAGAAGATGAAGTATATATTTTCTTTGAGATAGAAAAATTATCTTTGAAGAACAAGCAACCTCAATCTCAAAAAAAAAATAGCAAAGAGCACCCAAGTCCTTAGTATAAAATTGTTGACCTAAATACCATTTCGTATCAACAACGCCAATATCATCACTAGAGATAAGAATAACATTAACATAGACAATTAATACAATCGTGCCTGTAGAAAAGCGACGAATAAAAACAAAATGATCAGAGGTAGAACACTGAAAACCATAAGCGAGCACAAGCTGCACAACAGAACTGAACCTATCAAACTAAGCATGAAGTGATTGCTTCAGACCATATAGAGTCTTATGAAAACTCATTGCCAGCAAGAACATAACCAAGTGGTTAAATCATATACACCTCCTAAAGAGCACCATGAGGAAAGACATTTTTAATATGTAGCTGATACAAAAGCAATGACGACTAGAGACAACAGAAAGAAGAATGCAAATAGAGTTAAGACAAGTCACCGAAGAAAACGTCTCCAAATAGTCAACACCATAGGTCTGAGTGTAGCCTTTACCAACCAGGCAAGCTTTAATATGGTTCAACAGAGCCATCGGAAAGATATTTCACAGGGTGTATACCCAACAACAACCAACTGCTTGCTTCCTAGGTGGAAGAGTAAGGAGTTCCCATGTTTGATTCTAATGAAGAGCGCTTGCTAAATTGGGTGAACACTTCTTTATAAAATTTAAGAAAAATTACTCAAGCACCCCCTAAACTATTATCAAGTATCAATTTACCCCTCTAAACTTCAAAACCGTATATTTAGATCCCTCAATTAATTAATTTGAAACACTTTCACCCCTCCAAGTGGGGTGCATTTTGTACGATTTTTAATAGTTGAGGGAATTAAATGTACGATTTTGAATTTGAGAGGGGTAAACTAATACTTGGTGACAGTTTAGGGAATGCTCGTGTATTTTCTCTTAAAATTTAGAGAAAATAAAAGGTAACTCAAATCTATGTTTTAATAAAAACAACCAAGTCATGCGAGAATAATCGTCAACAAAAATAACAAAATAAGAATATCCATTAATAAAGGAATTCGAGAAAGACCTCAAATGTCTGTATAGACTACATGAAAGGACTCCGATTGACGACTACCACTACTACTAAGAAAAGAATTGTGGTGATACTTCCCTAATTGATAAGCTTCACAATCAAAACTAGAGATCTGACGCAAACTTTGAATAGCTAACTTAAGTTTAGCCACAGATGGGTGACCCAATCAAAAATGCCACTAAAGAGGAGAAATCATAGCACTTAAAGAAAAAGGTGGCTGAGTGAGAAATACGAGCAGCAAGATAATAGAGACCATTCTTTTCATGCCTCAAACTAATCATCTTCTTGGTCGTCAGGACAGGTCTTGAAAAACACAGGAAATAGGGAGAAAAAAGGTTATAAAATAATGTCAGGTTTTTGTTAATTAACTAACAGAAAGTAAACTAAAGGAAAAATTATGGACATAAAGAGTAGAAGATAAGGCGAAAGAGGGAGAGGGATGAAGAACGTCCTTCCCCTGTACATGCCTAAATGGACCATTGGTTAAGACAATATGATGCATAAGAGAAGTTAAATTAAAGAAAATATAAGGATTACCAGACGTCTGAGTACTAGCGCTAGAGTTAAGAACCCAAGATAGGAAAGTAAGAGCCGCATAGGCAATATTACTTGAATTAGCTAAACTAGCAGTGGAAGGTGGGAGTAGAATAGACCGCAATATTTGAATAATCTCGTTAAGCTAAGTAGTGCATCATGAGATCCGGTCGAAGAAGACACTTGACTAGAAGGTGGAGAAGATGTTTGAGATAAAGATAGGAGATGCTAATGCTATTAGTAACTTGATGAACATAATCTGGTTTATCATGCTTATCCCAACAATAAGGCTCAGAATGGTTAGTACCACTCCAGTAATCACTTCTGATCACCACGTTCATTACTACGACCACCACCTCGATAGCCACCACAATTACCATGGCCATTACCACGAAAAAAACTACGATCGCCACTACTGAAGACCAAGGCAAAAAGCTATGAAACAGAAGTAGGCACACTAGAAGGCAAACCCAAGGACGAACGTAACTGTTAAGTGGGAGGTATTATTGTACTTTTAGCATCTTCTGATCTTAATATATAAATAACAAGTGATAGGAAGTAAACCCTGAGACGGGATACTCTCAATCTCTTCCTTTCTCCTTTTTCTCTCTCTAATAATCCTAACATGGTATCAGAACAAAATTATGAGTAAGAAAAAAAAAATTAGCAATCCTTTCTTCCTCCTTTCTGTTTTTTCTTCTTATTTTTTCTGATTTCGAAACTTTAAAAAAAAAATCTTCCTTGATAATTGATTGGTCCTCTCAACCAGTGTTATGATTTTTCCCAAATTTTTTCATCATTTTCCACAAATTTTTCCACTTTCGGTGCCTTTAGGGTTTGTTCACGTAAATCGCGATTGCGCCGCCTTTTTGCTTCAATCGTCTATTCCACTTTCATGGGTGCCGACTAGGAGTATTTGAGGATCAAATCAACCCTATTTGATTTTTGAGTTGATTTCAAGCTCGGCTTGGGGTATTTCGTCAAGTTCGACTAGATTTCGCGGTTGTCTTGCCTCCTTTGCTCTATTTTCAATCGATTTCATATGCTTTCGGTTCTGTAAGAGTTGACCAATATTGTTTGAAGTTCTTAGGTGTTCGATTGAAGTTTCCAGCCGTGCCTTATGCATTTTTTTGGCTTTGCTGCAATTGGTATGATATTTTGTATTTTATTGATACTCTAGGGATTCGAGACTACTTGATTTTCATCTATTTAAAGTCCATTACTCCAATCCATTTCGGTCTACTTGTTTTTGGGTTCCCATCGCCATGTCTAATATAAGAAAGCCTTCTGGTAGTCATGAAGACACCGGATTGATTCGTTCAGGAACTCTTATTGATAGTCCATCTCTTCAAATTAGTCTTGTGAAGTTGGATGGTAGCAATTATTTGATCTGGTTTCGTTTTTGCAGTTTAGCCATCGCTACTCGTGGATTGTCTAGGTATATCACTGGTGAAACCAAACAGCCAACGATCATGGGTCCTTCTCGTACACAATGGATAGAGAAAAATGCCCTCGTTATGTCCTAGTTGTTACACTCTATGCAGCCCTCAATTTGTCACAATTTTTTACTTCTAGATACTCCACATAAGATTTAGTCTGATGTTGCCCAAACTTATTTGCAGTCTGGAAATGAAGCCCAATTGTATGAGTTGAGGAAGAAACTCCGTAGGTTAGATCAGAAAGACCAATCATTGGCTCAGTATTACGCTGAGTTGACCAGCTTGTGAAGCGAAATTGATTATTATCAGGATTTCCATGCTGTTTGTACTACTGATACTGCTGCTTTTCAAAATATGGTAGAGAAGGAGTGAGTGTATGACTTCCTTGCCAGCCTCCATGTTGACTATAATCCGATCTGTGTTCAAATTTTGGGTCGCGATCCGTTTCCTACTTTGCGACAAGCATATGCCTATGTCCAACAAGAAGAGAGTCACCGTCAAGCTATGGTTCCTATTTCCAGTCAGGAACGCTCTTAGTTAACTGTCACATCTATTGCTCGCGCAGGCCAGCCTAATCATATGAAATTTGGGGAGAAGAATAACTCTGAAGCCCAAGATCAGCTGCGCTGTAAGCATTGTGGTAAATCTCGTCATATTATTAACCATTGTTAGAAGTTGTAAAAGAGAATAATCTATTATCCGAAAAGTTTAACCTCTCAATTAGAGAGGTCCACTATATATACTAATTACAAAGATACAGCAAAACCTTAATGGGCCCTTATAGCTAACGGGCCTATGTACAGATATAATATACACACATCTCATAATATCACTAATACTCCCCCTCAAGCTGGAGCAT